>PVLC010010742.1:0-19218 GCA_004027655.1 Graphiurus murinus
AAAAAAAAAAAAAAAAAAGACTAGAAACTATAACACTTTTTTCACTTGTGAATCAAAATAGTAGCCACTAAAATGAATGTCTAAGGCCACCTTTAAGGCTTAACCAAAACTAAACATTTGCTTCAATGTTTTTTTAATAGAATTCACTGACCTTAAAGCCAAACTCATCATTTTCAGTATAATATCCATACTTTTTTAATCTATCTTTTATAGCTTCTCAACATCTCCCTTCTCTTGAAAGGAAACATATCCTTTAATTTTCTTGACTATTTTTCCTTTCTTTAAAGTAAAAAGCTATTTTTTAAGTTGGATTACAATATAAACTAACTGACAAAAAAATTAAGACATTGAGTTACTTTCCTAAAACACTTTGAGACACTCTGTTTTATGAACCTAGTTAGACAAAAAGACAGAAAATGAAAAGATGGAAAGGGGCAAGAAAAAGAAAACCAAGAATTTAAGCATGAAATGTTTATCAATGTAAAGTGATTCCTACCTTGTTATTTTCTGTAGCTACAGTTGCTCTTATGCTATTTGCAGACAGGAGGACTATCTTTTCATTGGTTAACCCCAAAAATGTTGCTCGTGGATGATGTAATGAAGGATTCTTTGAAAGCATAAGAAAAATGATTACTATTTTGTATGTTGATATGTAGAGCTATTCAATGTGAGGTTTAATAAAATACCTGGGCATTTCTGTAAGGCTCAGATTCACTCCACTTCCACTGATAAAGTTCTCCTTTACTGCTGACAGCCAGAAGCTCAGAATATAGAGCCCCAATACAAATAAATTTTGTTCCATCCTATAAAGTAAAAACAATACAATACTATAAATCTAAAAATTGGCATATCCACTAGTTTGGACACTGTCACTTTAATCAGTACATCAAATCTAGATTCATTATGTGAACACATAAACCACATGTACCCAATGAACCCAAAGGTCATGGCTCCCTCCATGTCACATCAGTCTTCTTCCTGTTCCTAAGACCACATCAACCAAGACTTCACCCTAGGACCACTGCCCTTGCTCTTCTCCCTGCCCAGTGTGATCTTACCTCAGGTAACTCATTCCTTCCTCCGTCAAGCCAACTCAAAAGGGACTTTCCCTGACCACATAAATCTACAAAGCCATGACTCACATTCTTGCTCCTTACCCTGCTTTCTTTTTAGATAACAGCACTTCACAACTTACTATATTTACTTGTTTATCTCACACAAATACAAATGTTGTCTTTTCACCACTGTATCCTCAGAACGGCTCACAAAGTAGGCAGTCATTAATGTTTGAATGAAGCCCCCCCCCCCCAAAAAAAAGACTAAGTAGTTGAAAGCAAGGAATATCAGATGCCAAAAGAGAATGTCCCTTCCCCCATGTTTTGGTATTCTATATGTTAAACTAATCAGGTCTTTCTTATTTTCTGCCAAATTCCACCAATCCTATTTAGTCAGATAGGTTATACTGCTCCGCTAAATTTGGTAAAGTTTACCAAGACTTACATTATACAATAACAATAGATTGTGCTTCAGACTGGTACAGAAAGAACACTAATTTTACTCTTCAATTTTGCCTATACCAGTCAGTTCTGTTTTCGAGTCACTTCTATGGGGGGATGGCAGAGAGAGAAAATTTGAAGTTACAAATTCCTCCCTTCCTTTCACCATGAGTATCTGAAAACCACTGCCTAGTTTCTCTGTGGCAATTGCATCAAATCTTACCTTTTCTAACTGGTTCTATCTCCTCAATCCCTTGGTTAAGATTAAAGGGAATGAGATCAGACCAAGAAAGCCTAAAAATCCTAAAATATGGATCCAATACTCTGTGTGTGTGTGTGTGTGTGTGTGTGTGTGTGTGTGTGTGTGTGTGTGTGTGTTTTTACTAGGGTTTGAACCCAGCACTTTCTACCTCCAAGCTACAGTCCCCCTTCCCCAGCCCTATTTTATTTTTATTTTGAAACAGGGTCTCGCTAGATTGATTAGTCTCACTACTTGCTGAGGCTGTCCTCGAACCTGCAATCCTCCTTTCTCGGCCTCCCAAATACTCAAGATTACAGGTGTACTTTACTACGCCCAGCTCCAGATACTTATATTAAGTGAGTGATTTCAGGTTAAGTAATGTAATTTCTCTGAATCCATTTTTTTCACCTCTAAAATGGGTATTATAATACACATATGTGGCAAGAATGAATTAATAAAGTATACATCACAACCCAGTGCAAGGTAGATGCTCAATCAAATTCAACTATGAGAACTCTTCTCCCCAGACTTCATCTCTTACTTGTCCAAAAAAATGACAGCTCTCAGATACAAGCTTCCTGAATATTACTACCTCTAGACTTACTTAATGAAAGCACCATTCTCACCTTCTCCCATCTCAGAGAATGAAAAGTCCTTCTCCCTTATTTAAAGATAAACCAAACATACACTAAACGCAAACCCTTCTTCTATTCCCCAACAATCATCCAAACTAATCTTTCCTTTAGTCCTCCCCTCATGTTAAAGTGAATTTTCATCTGGTACATTTCATCTCATCAGTTTTTACTAATGGCTATAATCATACTTCCAACTGCCAAGTCAACATCCCATGTATTTAATAAATCCATCTTCTCCTTAAAACTCTTCAAATCCTTTGCCTCTGTTCACCATCTGCGTAGAACCTCCTTTATTCACAGGTCACAGGTCTGCTGTTCTCCCTTCTACCTCTATGACTATTCTTCCCATTCCTCTCACACAGCCACACACTCCCTACACCACAGGACTCTGCCCTTATCCCTTTATTCAAGTCATGTTCCACCCTCAGCCTCTTTGACTACGGTCGCCAGAGCACCATGCTTTTACACAGTTCCACCTGCTAGCTCCAGACTCACCTGCAAGAACTGCCTACTAGATGTCTTAACAAGCATGGTAACAGATCCAAAATGAGTTCATCTACTGAAAAGCTGCATCTGGCCTGCAGTCCTCATCCCCATGAGTGACATCTACCTCTCACCCTGAAGAGGGGACATGGGAACCTGGGATCTCTCTTCAATTCCTCCCTTTCTCTCATCAATCAAGCAACTAGTCAACAAGCACTGCACTTGTCTCAAAATTCCTCTCAGATTCTTCCCTTCCTATTGACAACCTTGTAATTCCTTTCTCTAACAATCCTAACATATTCCTGACTCCAGATCTTTTCCTATGCCTATCTTTCTCCTATGATGCCAACAGCATTCACTTCCTTAAAAACAACCTCATCAAGTCCCTCTCCAAGGATTGACAGCTTCTTAGTTACTAAAGAGCAACATCTTAATTCCTTGGTGAGATGTCTAGGCCCCCTTTACAATCCTGTTCCAGCCTCACTACCACAGAGCAGCAATTCTCAACTTTTCATTGTTTCACAAACACACGGTGACCTTTCATGACTCCAGGCCCATGCTTGATATGTTTGGAATGCCTCTGCTTCTTGGACAAGGCCTACTTAGCCTAAAAAATGTTGCTTAAATGTCACCTCCTCCATAAAGCCTTTCCCAAATCTATCAGGTGGCATTAGTCATTTCCCACTCTGAATCCCTACAAAATTTTATCCATACCTTCAGTTTAGCACTGATCATACTGTGAACATGTATCACTCTACATGAACATTTGTGTTCCCCACTGAGGTCTGCATGGGAAGGTCCGTATCAGTTACCTCTACATTACCACAGGGCTGCCTGTCACACCGCACAAAGTAGGAACGCAGCAACAAACTGCTGAATGAACAAATGGATCTTAACTGCAACTTCTTCAAGTAAAGGCCTTGCTAGACCAGTACACTCCTGAACAAAGCATCCCCAACAATAAGAACATGAAGACCTTCCATAACTGACTTGGTAAACCCTTCAGAAATAGGCTAATGTTCCCCAGGACGGTTAAGCTCTGAAGGAGCTAGCAGAGCCTCTGAGGCCCTGAAAACCCACTATAGACAAGTGTGAATACTACCGGAGTAAGGAAGGTGACAAAAGTCACCTATCCCTACCTGTTTCAAATTTATCCATGTAAAACAAACTTATCCATTCATAGAGAGATATAAGACAATCAAATACATACAAAAGGACACTATTTTAGCTCACTCATTTCATAAAATTATAGAAAACAATGTTTTTATTGGCTTAATAAAATACTAATTGCGGCTTCTGACCATGTTAGGGCCTATTTCAAACCAACTAGAAAAAGTGTATAGGCACTATTTCCTTCAAGATTGTGTGTGTGTGTGTGTGTGTGTGTGTGTGTGTGTGTGTGTGTGTGTGTGTTTCACTAGGGATTGAACCCAGGAGCTTTCTAACTCTGAGCTATACTCCAGCCCAATTTTTTTTTCTTTTAAAATAGGGTCTCACTGGTTTTTGAGGGCCTTGCTAAGTTGCTACAGCTGACCTTGAACCTGCAATCCTCCTGTTTCAGCCTCTTAAGTGCTGGAATTACAGGTGTGTGCCACCATGCCCGTCTGCCAAGTTCTTCATGTGGTATTTATCCTGTGCCCCTGTTTTTCATGTTGTCCTAAAGCTACCTGAAGGCAAAGTCTTCTTTCCCTTTAACAGTTCTTTTTTTTTTTTTTTTTTTTTTGCGGTACTGGGGATTGAACTCAGGGGCATTCTACCTCCGAGCTACACCCCCAGCCCTATTTTTTATTCTTTATTTTGAAACCGAGTCTCACTGAGTTGCGGAGTGCCTCACTAGTTAGCTGAGGCTGGCCGCGAACCCGGATCCTCCGGTTTCAGCCTCCCGAATGCTGGGATTACAGCGTGCGCCACCACGCCTGGCTCCTTTAATAGTTCTTTATGTTCTCATTCTCAGTGTATAGTATTAAGCCCTGCAAACATTTAACAGTATTTGTTGAAGGCTATGATAATGCTTAACAGTTTAATTAGATTTAAGCTGCTTTCTTCCCTGAAACTTTTTTTTTTTTTTGGCAGTACTGGGGTTTGAACTCAGGGGCATTCTACTTCCGAGATATACCCCCAGCCTTATTTTTTATTCTTTATTTTTGAAACAGGGTCTCATTAAGTTGCAGAGTGCCTCACTAGATAGTTGAGGCTGATCGCGAACCCAGATCCTCCAGTCTCAGCCTCCCAAATGCTGGGATTACAAGCATGCGCCACTATGCCCAGCTGAAACTAAAATTTTTGATGCCTAGATTCCAATCATGAGTTACTAAAAACTATTTCTTGCCAGGCATAGTTACAACTGTAATTACACCTGTAATCTCAGCTGCTTGGGAGGCTATGGCAGGAGTAACATAATTTTGAAGTCAGCCTAGGCAACACAGCAACACCTTGTGATGGTTAATCTAGATTATCAACTTGCCTGGATCAAGAAACACAAGATCATGTGACTTTGGGTGTGTTGATGAGATGACTGGTTTATGCAATGGCAGGCTGGAGGGGAAGTCCCGCCCTGAGTGTGGGCAGCATGGTTCTGATAGGCATAAGACCTGGATAAAAGGAGAAAGCCACATGAATGCAAGTGTGGCTCTTCCTGAAGAAAGCCCATCTGTTCTTGTCTGAGATATTGGCCTTCAGCTCTTTGAATTGGACCTTCACCATGGTTTCTCCGTTGAGTTTCCTGGCCTTTCCATCTCGGAATAAAATTGAATTAGCGCTCGGATTCTGACACTCCAGCTCTCGGACCACTCGACCAGCTGCTGGTTCCTCTGGCTCTCCATGTACAGTCAGAAATTTGAGGCTACATTGCTTTGGACTGTAAAACTAATTTGATAAATCCCCATTTACCGTATACATGTCCTGTGAGTTCTGCTACACAAGTGCACCCTGACCAATACACTAGTCTCAAAATAATAAAAAGAGCTGAGGACTTAGTTCAATAGTACAGAGCTCCTGCATTCAATCCCAAGTACAATGAATCAATCAAGATGTAGCTCAATACACCTTGCCTGACGTGTGAGGCCCTGGATTCAATCCCCAGTACCACCAAAAAGAGAGAAAGAGAGAGAAATTTATTTTTCAATGATGCTATTTTAAATTAGGTATTTAATAGAAAAAAGAGTAGAGATAAGGATACACTTTTGTTTCACATACTGATCCTCTTCCATTCTTTCAATGTCTAAATAAATCAAGGATATATTAAAGTCTATAACATGTCAAGACTTCACAATGCAGATTATCTCTAAAAAAAAGCTCCATCTAAAAACATTACTATAAGTAAATGCCAACAAAGGCTGGTTAAATCAAACAAAAGGAACAATGACCAGGGTAAAGCTTGTTAAACTTCTACTGTTCAACAACACTTTAATGCCGGCCATGGTGGCACATGCTTATAATCCCAGTAACGAAGGCTGAGACAAGAAGGTCACAGGTTCAAGTATAGCCTCGGCAAGTAGTAGGACTCTCATCAACCTAGCTAGATTGTTTCAAAATAAAAATTAAAAAATTAGGCTGTGGCTGTGGCTTGGAAGTAGAATGCCCCTGGCTTCAAGTCCCAATAACACCCCCCAAAAAAAGGGAGGGAAAAAAGAAAAACCACTTTCATTAACAAAAAGAATACATGATAAACAAGCCTGGACTGATAATATGTGATGGCACTATTAAATGACTCATGAGTCCTCTATTACTTCCTGCCAATATGAAGTAGACACAACTCTAATATGAGCCAGGCCATTTAAAAAAAAAAAAAAGGAAATACTGAATAATATACCGAAATTAAAAAAAAAAAAAATAAAGGCCCAATGGTTTAAATCACTTGCTACCATATGAAGCAAAAGCAGAGTCGTTTCCAGTTTTATGGAAATAAGAGAATGCAATCCAAGGAAAGTGTGGCAACTGCCAAAGAAAACAGAATAACCCTTTTGCTTCCAAAGAGACTGATTAAAATTCATGTTCTTTCTTGCATTTGAGTTTTCCACATGAGCTGACTGCAGAGGAAAATAAATGAACTACATCAAGACTCAAAACAACTATTAAAACATAAATCTAAAACATTAATATTTCCTTCCCAAATTCAAGTTCAAATTCAAAGGGAGAAAAGTCCTTATCAGACTCTCCTTTACCTAATTTTGATATTAACCTCAAAATTCCTATCTTCTTGTGGTTTACTGATGTTTAAGAAAATTTCCTACTCAACAGCTCTGGAAATAAGAAAAAACAAGCACACTAAAAACTGAGGGGGAAATACATGGTCATCTAGAGGAGCCTTTGAATTACCAACCTCTTGAGTTGATGAAACATATGACATCAGTAGGATGAGTAGCATTGTTCCACTTGTAGCAGTAATGGGCTTTTTTGGGTGGGGCGGGACATTAGTACTGGGGATTAAACCCAGAACATTCTACCCCTGAGATACACCCCCAGGCCTTTTTTAATTTTTTGTTTTGAAAAAACAGGGTCTCAATAGGTTGCTGAGAGTCTCACTAAGTTGCTGAGGCTGGTCAGCAATCTCTTAGCAAGATTACAGAAGTAGTGCCATAAACCTGTGAGACAGGAAGATTGCAGGTTCAAGGCCAGCCTTAGTAACTTAGTGAGACCCTGTTTCAAAATAAAAATACAACAGGGCTGGGGGTGTGGCTCAGAAGTAGAGCCTCCTCCCACCTGGTTCAATCCTCAATACCACACACAAAAAAATCTAGAGTCCACTCATTGTCCTAGTCTCCTCAGGATGCTTCCTTTCCCACAGCATTTACAGCAAGGGATCTATCAAGATGCACTGTCACTAAATGAGATAGCTAACTAATGAGAGAAGCACAAATCCCTCCATCTTGTCCTGACATGCATGGGGCATTAATAACCATGAACTTGCCCTACGGAAACTAGGGTTCACTGACATTTCAAATTATAACCATAATTGTCATCCAAAAAAAAAAAGTCCTCGAACAGAATGCTGACGTTATCTAGAACTATCATCCCAATTTCGTCTTTAAAGTAAGACGAAAAATGGCATCCCTGAAGGCATCTCACTGAAATGAACCCTGCAATGCCAAAATAAAAAAAGCCGCTTTACTTATATTTCAAAACAAAACAAAAAAATCACTTTGTTTATGCTTATTTTTCTTTTTTGAACAGAATGCAAAAATCTGAACAAATAAAACAGAAACCTTTTCAAAGGGGGGGAAAAAGACCTTGTCCGGAATCTACTTGAATGGAAAGGGTGTGATTTTTTTCAAATACCTTATCAGGCCACCATTGCAAATCTTCTCCTAGAGATACTGGACTTTGAACAGGTGTATTCTTCTTATCCAAGTTTGGCTCTCCTTCTTTGCTGGTAGAGCCCCTTTCATTATCAAATGAGGCTCCATCAAGCCACCTTCGCTCACGTAAACGTAAAACGGATTCACGTTCACGCAACAGCTCAGAGTCTCTCTCTAAGGGAAGAAGGAGAACTGGTATGCAATTGGGTCACACCAGTGGGATAAAAGTAAGCCACTCTCTAGTAAAGACCCTTCAGGATGCAACTAACAGCAGCTTATCTACTCACAAAACTTTATGTAAATGTATATCTAAGAATAAAGCTGACATGCAACATTCAAAATGTTAACCCTTTCCAAGTGAATGTATGAAAATTATTTAGTATTTTTTTAAAACTATGTAGAAGCAGATATTATTTCAACTACATGTTTTGGAGAAGGACTGCTTTATTTTAAACTTGGTTGGGATTTTTAGTGGAGTTTTAAGATTTTGGGCTTTCATTGGAAATGCTTACTAAAAAAATTTTATTGATAAATTAGAAAGTGTACATAAATTAGAATTCAACAAAACATATATAAACAACCAAAAAAAGTATTTTTACAAAGACTTATTTAACAAAACACAGAAATAGGAAAAATACTTGAAGAATAAGATAGGCTTTTTTTTCCCCCTAAGAATCATTGTAGAAAAAGACTTTCTTATCCAAAATGTTATCCCTATAATTGGTCTACAAACTATCTAGAGCCACTTTTTTTCAGTTTGCTCATACATTTCTTTTTTTAAATAATAAAACTTCCCCAAGTCTTGGATCATAAGGATTGAACCATACACAATCACCAGATATGAAAATTAAAAGTGGTCAGGTATTAGCTATTTTATATGGTTCAAACTAAAAGTAATGTCTACATAGAATGAACTTAGGAAGAGAAAAAGAGAGATTTAGGCATTACTTGTGTTAGGTACTGAATATCTGAAAATGCAATACTTGATATATCTAAGGCAGTGACTATGCATTTATAGTTTTTCAAGCTACTATGTAATATGTCCAGTATATTAAAATATTACCAATAGACCTGTTTTTTTTTTTTGTTTTTTTTTTTTTTTTTTTTGGCGGTACTAGGGGTTGAACTCAGGGGCGTTCTACCTCCGAGCTATACCCCCAGCCCTATTTTTTATTCTTTATTTTGAAACCGAGTCTCACTCAGTTGCGGAATGCCTCACTAGGTAACTGTGGCTGGCCGCGAACCCGGATCCTCCAGTCTCAGCCTCCCAAATGCTGGGATTACAAGCGTGCGCCACTACGCCCGGCTCATAGACCTGTTTTTTAAAACCTGCTTTTAAGTACTAGATATTTGCAACAAGATCTTAGTGTAATGGCATCTTTCCAAATTTATTAGTGATCAGTAAATAGAGCTCATTTTTGCCTATTATTTGAATCAAGCAGTTATAACTCTGGAAAATAAAAATACTAACTTGAGTTATATAATACAAGTTAAAGCTTATATAAACTTACGGATAAAGGGGTAGCTTAGTGTTTCAAAGTCTTCCAACTTTAACTGTATACTAAATCTCCTAAGGATTTCAAACTTGAAAATAACATTTTAATAAGTGTACATTTAATATTGGCCAATCCCATTGTGATAAGCTTTTCATGTTTCACTCATCTGATCAGAATTTAAAATGAACAGAAAAATCATGTTATTTTAATTAAACTAAGGTTTTTTTTCTGAATGCTGCATGTCACTGAAAAGTAGAATTCTGCTTTTAGTTCAGAATCCATATTCCTAATTAAAAATAAGTTATCTAAGTTGTAACCCAGTAAGGTCATTTCTAAAATACTGTTGTGGCTCTTCAAAATAAAAACTAGTTTTAGTACCAGAGCACCCCAAAACCCTAAAAAGCAATGATATCATCTACCATAATTTTACAAATTTAAATACAGTAACTCTACCTTTGTTTTTCCATACAGACAGCCCATAAACAAAAATAAATAAATGCAAAATTACCTCGAGATGAGCCTAGCCTGGAAAGTGATGAACGACGAAAAGAGGGGTAACCAAAATAGCTAATGTCCTCAGAAAACATGGCATCTGCATCAATAATGACACTTGGGTGGGCAGAATGAATGTCAGCATCAAGAAGAGACATAAGATCCTCTATAAGCAGAAACAAACAAATATAAATGAAGCAACTATAGACAGTACATCTACAGACCCTGAAAGATCTTGAAGAATTAGAAGACATTAAAATCAGTGACCGAAGCCGAGCGTGGTGGCGCACGCTTATAATCCCAGCATTTGGGAGGCTGAGACCGGAGGATCCGGGTTCGCGGCCAGCCTCAGCTACCTAGTGAGGCACTCCACAACTTAGTGAGACCCTGTGTCAAAATAAAGAATAAAAAATAGGGCTGAGGGTGTAGCTCAGAGGTAGAAGACTGCCCCTGAGTTCAATCCCCAGTACTGAAAAAGAAAAAAAAAATCAGTGACTGATATTACCTAAGGGGGAAAAAGTAACATCTAGGAAATAAAATTTACATTATTAACAGATTTTTAAGAACATCAGATACATAACTGTTGCCTGTTCTACTTACTAAATTAGCATAGAGAACAAAGATCACTCTTTAAGATATAATACAACATCATAGAAATAATACAGTAAAATCTAAACGCAAGCCAGGTGTGGAGGCACATGCCTGTAATCCCAGCTATTTGGGAGGCTGAAGCAGGAAGAACACAAGTTTGAGGCCAGCATGGGCAACCTAGCAAGATTGTGTCTCAAACTAAAAGAAAAGGGCGAGAGCTACAGCTCAGTGGGAGACTGCTTGACTATCCTGTGTGTTTGCAAAGCCCCTAAGTTTAATCCCCAGTATCACCAAAACAAACAGAAGAATCTAAATACAGTCTACTATTTTCATTAATAATTTATCGAAAAATAGTATTTCAGAGTCAACCTGCCAGCCAGGAAAAAGCCATGCATAAACAACTATGCCTTTACTGGGACCAAGTATAGGTTCGTGAGCAAAAATATTTCCCCATTTTCCTTTGAGAGAAACTTTAGAATCAAATCAAGCAGCTCTACAATGAAAAACATCTAGCAACTTTGAAAAATTCAGCTGTACTTTAAAATTCTACTCCTCAATCAAACAAGATTGAGGCCTCAATCAAACAAGCAGGCCAGAAACAAGAAAACAATGATGATGATCCACCAACCTCCAGGCAAGTAAGATTCACTGGCTGTATCATCTCCATCATCTCCATCTTCATCATCCCGGCTAAGTAAATTATTTACAGCAAGGTTTACATCGAGATTTGTCCGCTGAAGTTCACGAATAATAACACTTCTGGATTTGCCTTGTAACACCACTTGGGCCTAAAATTCAAAATAAAGAATACTCTGCTAATTTTCTTTTAATCATTTATCGAAATCAACTTTCCAGAAAAGGTACAGAAGAAAAGCATTTCACAATTCATGATTTTATCATAACTATGACCCACCATATTCTAACTGTCTTACATTAAATGCTCTACAAGATCCCTACCTGTGAAATCAGCTCCTCAGGAATGACAGATGCTGGAATAACTGGCTGGGGCTGACTGCCCAAAAGTCCAGACCCTCGATCCCGTCCAGTTCGAATGACTCGAGTCTGTCTTCGGGAATCTCGAGCTCCAGCTGATGACCTACCAGAGGATCCTCCTCCGCTTCCACCCACTCCAGAACTCCAGCGACTTCTGCATATTGGAGAATTTATAAAATTATCACTTTAAACAATTCATTCTGAAAAAGTCATTTGGAATCTCGACACTTTCTTTTTTTTAAGCTAAGGTAAAGTTATTTATTTAATTGACATATTTTATAGTAGTGTTTTAACAAAAGAAAAAAAGTAATAGAACTGAGCTTTAAAATAACTGTCCCAAGCTTGGTTCAGTGGCGCATGCTAAATCCCAATACTAGGGAGGCTGGGATAGGAGAATCTCAGGTTCAAGTCCAGCCTAAGCAAGTTAACAAGACTCTCAGCAACCTAGCAAGACCATTTCAAAACCAAAAAATTAAAAGGGCTGGAGATGTGGCTTGAAGGCAGAATGTCTAAATGAAAAAAATTTCTAAAATTTGAATTAAAGTTAAATAACTGTTTCAACTAGGCACAGAGGCACATGCCTATAATCCTGGCTACTCAAGAGGCTGAGGCAGCAGGATTATAAATTTGAGGGTACTTAGCAAGACTCTAGCTCAAAATAAAAAAAAAATAATAAACTAAGCTGGAAATGTAGCTCAGTGATAGAGCCCACCTGGGTGCAATACCCAGTACTAGCAGGGCATGGTGGTACACACCTATAATCCCAATACTTGGAAGGCTGAGACAGGAGGATTGCAGATTCAAAGCCAATCTCAGCAATGCAGCAAGGCTCTGAGCAACTTAGTGAAACCCAATTTTCAAATAAAACATAAAAGAGGACTGGGGATATAGATCAGAATGCCCCTAGGTTCAATCTCCAGCGCACACACCACACACACACACACTCACTCACTCACTCTCCCTCCTTCCCTCACATTTTTAATGTTTAAGTATAAATTCACTTTTTAGAAAGATAACTATACTTTTTCATCTTTTAAAATAATTTCTTAAAGATCCATATACGCATCGCTTGTCATAACCCTAAGATAAACATATCTCATCTTTACAGTAAAAGAACTACCAACATTCTCTTACACAAAAAGTAAAATTCAGTTTTTAACTCAAAGTGCCTTGCACAGAAGAAAATATTTATTTGCAAAAATAATATTTCATTAACATTTAGCTTTTTTTTTTTTTTTTTTTGCGGTACCGGGGATTGAACTCAGGGGCATTCTACCTCCAAGCTATACCCCCAGCCCTATTTTTTATTCTTTATTTTGATACAGGGTCTCCCTAAGTTTCGGAGTGCCTCACTAGGTAGCTGAGGCTTGAGGCTGGCTGCGAACCCGGATCCTCTGGTCTCAGCCTCCCAAATGCTGGGATTACAAGCGTGTGCCACCACGCCCAGCTAACATTTAGCATTTTTAAAGTCTCAACAGCATATTTTTTAAGAAATAGAAAAGCTCTTCATAAAAACTTACATGGAATTTCAGGGGACCCCCCCCCCCCGCAAAAAAAAAGCCTAACACATGAAAAAGAACAAAGCTGAAGGATTCACACTTCGATTTTAAAGCACATAATTAAGTTATAATAATCATAAAAGCATGGCACTAGCATAAAGACAAATAGACCAATGGAACAGAATAAAAAGTAGGGAAATAAACCTTTGAGTGTACAGTCGAACGATATTGAACAAGGTGCCAAAAGCAACCAATGAGAAAAGACAGTCTTTTCAACAAGTGGTACCAGACAAACTGTATATCCATTTGCAAAAGAATGAGATTGGACCTTTATGCCATGTATTAAAAGTTAATTTGATATGGATCAAAGATCAAAACAAAAGATGTAAAATTATAAAACTCTTAGAAGCTAGGCATGGTGGTACACACCTGTAATACCAGTACTTGGGAGACTGAGACAGGAGGATCTTAGGTTCGCAACTTAGTGAGACTTTTGTTTCAAAATAAAGAATAAGAAATAGGGGCCGGGCGTGGTGGCGCACGCTTGTAATCCCAGCATTCGGGAGGCTGAGACCGGAGGATCCGGGTTCACGGCCAGCCTCAGCTACCTAGTGAGGCACTCCGCAACTTAGTGAGACTCGGTTTCAAAATAAAGAATAAAAAATTGGGCTGGGGGTATAGCTCGGAGGTAGAATGCCTCTGAGTTCAATCCCCAGTACCACAAAAAAAAAAAAAAAAAAAAAAAAAGAAATAGGGTGGGCAGTATAGCTCAAAGGCAGAATGTCCCTGGGTTCAATCCCCAGTACAAACAAACGAATGAATGAATGAATGAACAGCCAGGCATGGTGGCGCACGCTTGTAATACTAGTCCTTAGGAGGATGAGATAGGACAATCTCAGGTTCGTGGCCAGCCTCAGCTACTTATGGAAGGCCCTCTGCAACTTAGTGAGACCCTGCTTGAAAACAAAAGAATAAAATAGGGATGTAGTTTAGAGGTTGAATGCCCTGGGTTCCTAAGTGCTACCAAAAAAAATAAATAAATAAAAATAAATACATAAATAAGAAACTCTTAGAAGAAAACAGGAGAGAGCTTCATGACACCAGACTTGATAATGATTTCTGGAATGGCACCAAAAACACAGGCCATCAAAAGCAAGAACAGACAAATGGTCTTAAAAACTTTTGTGCATCAAAGTATACAATCAACAGAGTAAATAGGCAACCTAGAAAATATTTGCAAATTATCTGTCTCTAATGAGATTAATATCCTGAATATATAAAGAATTTGTACAAGTCAACCACAAAAATTCAAATGACCTAATTTCATAAATGGACAAAGGAATTAAGTAGACATTTCTCCAAAGATGATAAGCAATGGCCAACAAACAACTCAACGTCTCAACTTCAAAGCACAATGAGTTATCACCTGCTATCTAGCAATATGGCTACTATAGGAAAATAAAATTTTTTAAGTGTTGTGAGAATGTTTAAAATGGATTCTGGGCACTGCTGGTAGGATTTTAAATAATAAAACTCTATGGGAAAAATAATGGAGGTTCTTCAAAATATTAAAAATAGGATACCACATAATCTAGCAATCAAACTTGTGGGTATACATCCAAAAGAACCGAAAGCAGGATCTCGAAGAGATATTTGCACAGCCATGCTAATAGCAGGACCATTCACAATAGTCAAATGATGAAAAGAATCCAAAAATCCACCAAAAGAAGACAAGATAAACAAAATGCATTGCATGTGTACTGCATCTTTTTTTTTTTTTTTTTTTTTTTTTTTTTTTTTTTTTTTTTTTTTTTTTTTTTTTTTTTTTTTTTTTTTTTTTTTTTTTTTTTTTGCGGTACTGGGGATTGAACTTGGAGGCATTCTACCTCCGAGCTATACCCCCAGCCGTATTTTTTATTCTTTATTTTGAAACAGGGTCTCACTGAGTTGTGGAGTGCCTCACTACATAGCTGAGGCTGGCCGCGAACCCGGATCCTCCGGTCTCAGCCTCCCAAATGCTGGGATTACAAGCGTGTGCCACCACACCCAGCTTGTACTGCATTTTTCATACACACACACACACACACACACACACACACACACACACGTACATGCAAAAGATTATACAGCCTAAAATAAAAAAGAAATCTTTTGACATACTACAAAATAGATGAACTATGAGAACATTATGCTATCTGAAATAAGCCAGTCACAAAAACAGAAGTGATTTCACTTATGAAACAATCAAATTCATAGAAAAAGTAGAATGACTGCCAGTAGACTAAGCAGTGTTGTTGTTTAATATGTATAGATTTAGATTTACAAGAGGAAAAATATGTACAGATCTGCTTCACAACAATGTGAATACACTTTACTGCATATAGATGTTTAGGATAGTAAGTTTACTATGCTTTATACCACTTTTTTTTTTTTTTTGGCGGTACTGGGGATTGAACTCAGGGACATTCTACCTCCGAGCTATAGCCCCAACCCTATTTTTCATTCTTTATTTTGAAACAGAGTCTCACTAAGTTGCGGAGTGCCTCACTAGGTAGCTGAGGCTGGCCGTGAACCCAGATCCTCCAGTCTCAGCCTCCCAAATACTGGGATTACAAGTGTGCGCCACCACACCCGGCATTATACCACAATTTTAATAAAATTTTTCGATTTTAAAACAAAGTCATGAGCTGAGCGTGGTGGCACATGCCTGTAATCCCAGGACTTGGGAAGCTGAAACAGGAGGATCGCAGGTTCATGGCCAGCCTCAGCTACTTAGTGAGGCTCTCCACAACTTAGTGAGACCCTGTTTCCAAATAAAGAATAAAAAATAAGGCTGGGGTGTAGCTTGGAGGTAGAATGCCTTTGGGTTCAATCTCCAGTACCACAAAAAAAAAAAAAACAAAGTCATGTAAAAAGTTAAAGCATTATTCTAGAAAGTAGATGTGTTTTCAATTATATGTATTAAGACAAACAGTAATATAGAATCAACAAAACATATAAATACATATTCAAAGCAATTATCAAAACAGCTCTCATAGTTTCCTATAAATTGCATAAGCAAAAGTCTTTCAGGTAGAATTACTCTTGAAATTTTTGAACATTTGAAAGCTAAATGTATTATTTTTCAACTTAAAAAGAGGGAGAACCACACAAAAGAATCTTTAAAAAAGACACCAGCCTGGCGTGGTGGCGCACGCTTGTAATCCCAGCATTCGGGAAGCTGAGACCAGAGGATCCGGGTTCAAGGCCAGCCTCAGCTACCTAGTGAGGCACTCCACAACTTAGTGAGACCCGGTTTCAAAATAAAGAATAAAAAATAGGGCTGGGGGTATAGTTTGATGGTAGAATGCCCCCAGGTTCCATCCCCAGTACTGCTAAATAAATAAATAAATAAATAAATAAATAAATAAATAAAAAGATACCATTAGAGTGGCTTTGTCCCAGCTTGCCTGTGATAGTGCTAGATTAAGCCTATTATCTGAGACTAATTACTAAATTTCACTCAAAAATGTCCCAGTTTAAACAATAAATTATATGGCTAATGGAGACAAAAGGGTAACTCGATATGTCTGCCGAGGCTGGTAGATCTTGAGTCCCCAAAGGGGTAATGAAATAGAGCATGGGGAGAAATAGGATATTTACATACTCAAAAGTTATCTTCTCACTAAATACATTTTAATCTCAAAAAGGAAAACAACTTTACAATGGAGAAACCTGGCAAACACCACCTAAACGAAATAACCAGAAGCAATCTCATCCCCAGCAACAGACATGTCAATATCACATGCCACCTGGTATTTATGAACTGAAAAGGACATATCATCACTTCTGAAGTATTCCTGCTAAAAATTCATCATCTAGGTTTAATCGGAGAAAACAACAAACAAATCCAAACACTGTACAATATAATCACCAACTTTCCAAACTCATTACAGTCTACAGAGACAGAAAAAACAAGAAACATGACACCTAAATTCACCTGGGACCCTGTATTGAATCCTGGACCAGAGAAAAGGTAGGAGAGCTGCAGAGTGTGGATAAGCTCTCAGGCTTACGCAATCATCAATGTTAATTTCGTGGTTTCAATAATATGACTATGTGAGATGTTAACATCTGAGGAAACTAGGTGAAAGGTATATACAAGAATTCCTTGTAGTGTTTTTGCAAGTACTTTGAAAGTAAAATCATTTCAAAATGAAAAACTAAATTTAAAAATAAAGAGCACACGCTTAGAAACAAATGTCACTATGTAAACTGGCAAAGTAAACCGAGGATCAACAATTTTTTTTTTTTTTCCCAAAAGGCAAGCAGTAACTAGTTAGACATAGGGGACTAACCAGTCAGTCTGTACCAACTACTCGAGTATCTCTGGTGTTGTAACAGAAAATCAGCCACAAGTAAATAAAACACCAAGCATAGGGCTGGATTTGGCCTACAGGTTATACTTCACTGACCAATGAACTAAACAAAGAAATGTTTATCTTTAACAAACATCATCTGACATAGTATGGCAAGTAGTAGTTATTCTTTCTTAAATAATTTTTCCAGGCTTAGCAAATGAAATTTGCTAAATAAATTCATAAATAAAATAAAATTTCATTTGCTATTACATTATTCTCAGAATTCTTTTTCAAACACTGTGTACACCATTAAAAGGTGATTACAAGGCTGGGGATGCAGCTCAGTGGTTGCCTAGCATGCACAAGCCCTTGGCAACGTTTCATCCCTAGCATTGCTAAAATAACATTTTAATAAAGATCAGGGCTATAGTTCCTATTAAAGAGATAAAAGAATACACCTAACTAAATGACCTTCCTTCAACCTCCAAAATAATTTAGTTCAGCACAAACACACAGAAACAAAGTAAGCAAGCATTTGTGGATTCAATTCCCCCCCCCCCCCCACTGGGGATTGAACCCAGGGACATTCTACCTCAGAGCTACATCTCCAGTCCTTTTCATTTTTTGTTTTAAAACAGGGCCTTACTAGGTTGCTGAGACTCTCGCTAAATAAAATAAAAACCTTCTTCCTCCTCTCATTTATATTTTGAAACAATTTAAACCACTTCTAGTTATCTTTCTCTGATAAGACTTTGAACATCTATGGTCTGTCTGAACTGGTGTTATCTAATAACTAACCAGGTATTTTCAAACAATCTGCCTATTCAAGAATCAAGGTACATTAAAATAAGTAAAAGCATCTGGCTTGGAATTTGTACATGGTTTCTATAGTTTGATAGCATACAAACTTTAGATAAAATGTTAGAAGAGTTGATAACCTAATAAAAGGAAATAAATGTTAAATTTTTTTTAAAACAAAGAATAACTCATAAGAGATGACCAAAGATGGAATCATTTAAATTTTTTAACTGACACAACTGGTGTACATGATTTTATTAAACACATGTAAATCTTTTATGTATTTAAAAGATCAAGAACCTAGGCTAACTGTAATTAGTCTTGGTAGGTTATTTTCATCATGGTAGCTCATTAAGAGCAACACAAGGTCCCATCCCAAGGTTCACAAGAGATTCCTCTGTTGCTATACTAAAGATAATCAGTCACACTTAGAGCATTCACGGGACAATGGCACAGACCAGTGGATGTCTCCAACTGACCATTACTTACCCCAGAGTATTGCCTGCCAGCCTGCCCAGAGTCTCAGAACCTGAGAGAAACCACGGAGAGTCACTTGTCCTACCAGGCCTCGAAGTCCTCCCTGCCCCCGAATTGCTATTCAACTTTGACCTAAGAAAAAACAAGAGATATAATCACTTCATATCTCAAATGCTGAGGAAAGAACCTGAAAGTCTAGGCCTAACTAATCTGGGACTTAACTGTAATAAAATACTGCCCAAGGATTCTCCAATTACTTCATTTAAAACACATACTTCAGAGCTGGGCGTGGTGGCACACGCTTGAATCCCAGCATTTAGGAGGCTGAGACCGGAGGATCCAGGTTCGCAGCCAGTCTCAGCTGCTTAGTGAGGCCCTCC
>PVLC010010742.1:19318-43609 GCA_004027655.1 Graphiurus murinus
AAAAAAAAAAAAAAAAAAAAAAAAAAAAAGAATAAAAAATAGGGTTGGGGATATAGCCCGGAGGTAGAATGCCCCTGGGTTCAACCCCTAGTACTGCAAAAAATAAAAAATAAAAATAAAATATATACTTCAGAGCCGGGCGTGGTGGCACACGTTTGTAATCCCAGCATTTGGGAGGCTGAGACTGGAGGATCCGGGTCCATGGCCAGCCTCAGCTGCTTAGTGAGGCCCTCCAAAACTTAGTGAGACCATGTTTCAAAATAAAGAATAAATTCGGGAGGCTGAGACCGGAGGATCCGGGTTCGCGGCCAGCCTCAGCTACCTAGTGAGGCACTCCGCAACTTAGTGAGACTCGGTTTCAAAATAAAGAATAAAAAAAAAAAAATAGGGCTGGGGGTATAGCTCGGAGGTAGAATGCCCCTGAGTTCAATCCCCAGTACCGAAAATAAAGAAAGAAAGAAAGAAAGAATAAAAAAATAGGAGCCGGGCGTGGGGGTGCACGCTTGTAATCCCAGCATTCGGGAGGCTGCGACTGGAGGGTCCGGGTTCGCGGCCAGCCTCAGCTACCTAGTGAGGCACTCACTAGGTAGGATCACAACTTAGTGAGACTCGGTTTCATAATAAAGAATAAAAAATAGGACTGGGGGTATAGCTCGGAGGTAGAATGCCCCTGAGTTCAATCCCCAGTACCACAAAAAAAAAAAAAAAAAAAAAAAATTGGGCTGGGGCTGTCGGAGGTAGAATGCCCCCAGGTTCCATCCCCAGTACCAAAGGGGGGGAAAAAAAAAATGTATACTTCATATCAAAGAACAAGCCTAATAACTTAAACAACCTCCTAACGATCCAGGATTCTAGTTCAAACAATTCTAGTTCTAGTGTGATTTTCACATTTCAACTATAAATGAATGTTAAAGTAGTAAATAGTTCTTCCAGTTATTTAATTAATGATGTTTTCCTTATTAGTGACCAACCAAAACTCATCATGTATTACCTAGTATCCTTTTTATATGCTATAATTCTTAAAGACCAAAATGTTGAAGACTCCTGGTGCTGTCAAACTGAATTACTTAATTTAGAAATATTAAGGAGAAAATTGTGGTACATAAAATCACTTCAAAGAGATCTGACTTGGAACCTACCAAATATGTAATATCATTCTGTTAAGTGATAATTGACTCCTTTACTACTTTTAATGTTAATATTTTAGCTATAAGTCATTGCTTGTTTAAAAATTAAAGCCAAGCCGGGCGTGGTGGCGCACGCTTGTAATCCCAGCATTTGGGAGTCTGAGACCTGAGGATCCGGGTTCACGGCCAGCCTCAGCTACCTAGTGAAGCACTCCGCAACTTAGTGAGACTCGGTTTCAAAATAAAAAAAAAAAAAAATAGGGCTGGGGGTATAGCTCAGAGGTGGAATGCCCCTGAGTTCAATCCCCATTACTGCAAAAATAAATAAATAAATAAAATTAAAATTTTTAAAAATAAAAGCCAAGCTTGGGCATGGTAATGCATGCTTGTAATCCCAGTATTTGGGAGGCTGAGACAGGAGGATCACAGGTTCACAACCAGCCTCAGATACTTAATGAGGCCCTATACAACAGTCTCATTAAGTTTAATGAGGCCCTATACAACAGTCTCATTAAGTTTAATGAGACTTTGGTTCAATATAAGGAATAAAAAAAATAGGGCTGGGGGTATAGCTCAGAGGCAGAATTCCCCTGGGTTTAATCCCCAGAACTACAAAAAAATTTTTTTAAAGCCAAACTAGAGCCAGGCGTGGTGGCATACGCTTGTAATCCCAGCATTCGGGAGGCTGAGACCAGAGGATCCGGGTTCGCGGCCAGCCTCAGCTACCTAGTGAGGCACTCCGCAACTTAGTGAGACTCGGTTTCAAAATAAAGAATAAGAAAAAAAAATAGGGCTGGGGGTATAGCTCGAAGGTAGAATGCCCCTGAGTTCAATCCCCAGTACTGCAAAAAAAAAAAAAAAAGCCAAACTATAATTTGACCATTTGCTTTTCTGAAATTATGTTTTAAACTTGAGGGTTACTAAATCAAAATACAGATTTAATCATACATTCTAAAAGATAGATCCAAATTGTATGAAATATAAAAGGCTACAGGTGTAGCTCAGTAGTAGAGCACTTGCCTACCTACCATGCACAAGCCCTAAGTTCAAGCTCCAGCAAACACAAAAAAGCATACATACAAAGGATATAATGTCTTACCCATCATTATTATCAGGTTTACCCAATTCCAATCTATCTGGCTGTACTGAAAAACCAATCCTGCAAACTCTACCATCCTAAAAGCAAAGAAAATAGAATAAATTTTCAAAGTAAAAATATATTAAAATTTGAACTTATTCACCAAACAGTTTCTGTGCCTGTTGATTCAGAGACAACAAATAAGTTCCCTTCCAGAAGATGCTCACACCTGTGCTAAAGAAATAGAATATACATTATCAGGAAACCAGCAGAAAATAATCTAAAATATCTAAATCTGACAGAATTCAGAAGGAAATCACTGATTATCAAGAGCCTCCTCATTCTGTTACTAACTAGTTTCAAGCCCTACTAAATCATTTAAGCCTTCTCTGAGCCAGAGAATTTACACAAAGAAAGAAAACTGGGTGATTTTCAAAGTAATTCTAATAGCTGCTGTTTCCACTGGTTAAAAAGAAAAAATAATGCACAGTTGCATTTTAACTTTATTTTTTCATTTCTCTACTTTAGAGTAAATAATTTACCTCAAGAAGAAAGGCAGCATGATTTGGTCCCACCACACACTGTTTAATAGTGGCCTGCTCCAATACATTCAAAGGGGGGTGACTGAGGAATAACAAAAAGAGGTACATCAGGTAAAATCACTTTATAATAATAAAAGCATCTTAAGGTTTTTAGAAATCCCACTAACAAAAGAAAAATAGCTGGCAAAACCTACTTTTTAAAAAACAATATCTTAAAGCAATAATTAAAAAGTAATTACGAGCCGGGCGTGGTGGCGCATGCTTGTAATCCCAGCATTTGGGAGGCTGAGACTGGAGGAACCGGGTTCGCGGCCAGCCTCAGCTACCTAGTGAGGCACTCTGCAACTTAGTGAGACCCAGTTTCAAAATAAAGAATAAAAAATAGGGCTGGGAGTATAGCTCAGAGGTAGAATGCCCCTGAGTTCAATCCCCAGTATCGCAAAAAAAAAAAGTAATTACGATATCCCTATCACTGCTATACCTCCTTGGTACACCGAATTGTTTAAAACTAAGTATGATTGGAAACTGTAATTCAAGTGAACCAAACTCAAAGGCAATAGTTAGGTCAAAAGATTCCTCATCTAAAGATGAGCATATTAATCTTAATTCTATTAGGCTATTACCTAAATAAGTTGGTTTTCCTAGAAAACAAAAATCTTTCTAAGCCAGGCGTGGTGGTGCAGGCCTTCTGTGATCCCAGTCCTTGGGAGGCTGAGACAGGAGGATTGCAGGTTCGTGACCAGCCTCAGCAACTTGTGAGGCTCTCTGCAACTATTAAGACCCCATTTCAAAATAACAAAACAGGGCTGGGGGTGTGTAGCTCAGAGGTAAAACGCCCCTGGGTTCTATCCCCAGCATCACCAAAAAAATAATAAATAAATAAATGAAAAAGAAAGATCAGCATTTGTCAAAAGATTCAACGTATCTTGAGCTGGGAATGTACCACAGTGGTAAAATACTTGTGCGCCATGTCCAAGGCCCTGGGTTAATCTCCAGTACAGGGTTGGGGGGGGGGGGCTAATTTTAAAATATCTTAAAATTCTTACCTGTTTAAATTATATTTGTTTAGTTTCTCTGAAACTTCTCGTAACCTTTAAAAAAGAAACCAAAACATTAATAAACTAAGTGTACAAATCCTTTGTAAAAAATAGTTCTCATGGGTATTTTTTACCATTACTTGGGCAATTTTCAACAGTGGTACACAAAACAATTGCTACGGCAAGAATTTTTTCAAATTTTTTCACTTTTGTTCCAAAAAGATCAGACTCTGCAATTTCCTTCCCTTTCTACCCCATTAGCTAGTTCAGTAATATCAACCCCATTTTGGTACTTGAACCAATGTGCAATGGAAGCCAAAAGACATTCTTGAATATACATGGATATCATAAAAGGAAAAATAGCCGGGCGTGGTAGAGCATGCTTATAATCCCAGCATTCGGGAGGCTGAAACTGGAGGATCCCGGTTCGAGGCCAGCCTCAGCTACCTAGTGAGGCACTCCGCAACTTAGTGAGACCCTGTTTCAAAATAAAGAATAAAAAATAAAGCAGGGGGTATAGCTCGGAGGTAGAATGCCCCTGAGTTCAATCCCCAGTACCACAAAAAAATTAATAAATAAAATAAAAGGAAAAATACTTGGGAAGCACAGATCTCCTAAAAATATAAGCCAGGCAATGTGGCACACTCTTGTAATACCATTATTTGGGAGGGTGAGACAGAAAGATTGATGGTTCATGGACAGCCTCTGCAACTTAGTGAGATGCTGTTTCAAAAATGAAAGAATAGCCGGGTGTGGTGGTGCATGCTTGTAATCCCAGCATTTAAGAGGCTGAGACTGGAGGATCAGGGTTCGCAGCCAGCCTCAGCTACCTAATAAGGCACTCCGCACCTTAGTGAGACTCTGTTTCAAAATAAAGAATAAAAATAGGTCTAGGGGCAGCCGGGCGTGGTGGCGCACACTTGTAATCCCAGCATTCGGGAGGCTGAGACCAGAGGATCCGGGTTCGCGGCCAGCCTCAGCTACCTAGTGAGGCACTCCGCAACTTAGTGAGACTCGGTTTCAAAATAAAGAATAAAAAATAGGGCTGGGGTGTAGCTCGGAGGTAGAATGCCCCTGAGTTCAATCTCCAGAACTGCCAAAATAATAAAAATAAAAATAAAAGAGTAAGTCGGGTGTGGTGGCACACACTTGTAATCCCAGTACTTGGGAGGCTGAGACAAGAGGATCGGGGTTCGTCACCAGCCTCAGCTACTTAGTGAGGCCCTCCCCAACTTAGTGAGACTTGGTTTCAAAATAAAGAATAAAATAGGGCTGGGGTATAGCTCAGAGGTAGAATGCCCCTGGGTTCCAATCCCAGTACCACAAAAAATAAAAGAATACAATAGGGCTCAGTGTATAGTTCAGAGGCAGAATGCCCCTGGGTTCCATCCCCAGTACCACAAATAAAACAAAACAAAGAAAAGAAAGAAATGGGGTTGAGGAAAATCCAAAGTCTATTTGACTTACTGCATAGTCTAGAGTTCTCGAAAGGACTTACAACATGAAACTCAACATTTAGAGCCTCTATGCCCTCTATAAAGCAAGGATAACCCCTCCCATTTCTAAGAATATTGAACATGCTTGGAAAAAATCTCAAGTGGTTATCTAAGAGATATTACTTTGTACTGTCTTTAGGATTTTGCTGTTTCCCTCTAGGAAATAGTCTTAAATTAATAAAAAACATTATAATACTCAGCTAAATTAAACTAAGCACTTTTTCAATCTAAAAAAGTAATTTTGCAAAAAAAAAAAGAAATGAAGGGAAGCTGGGCATGGTGGTGCACGCTTGTAATCCCAGCATTTGGGAGGCTGAGACCGGAAGATCCGGGTTTGCGGCCAGCCTCAGCTACCTAAGTGAGGCACTCCACAACACTGTGAGACCCTGCTTCAAAATAAAGAATAAACAATAGGGCTGGGGGTATAGCTCTGAGGTAGAATGTCCCTGAGTTCAATCCCCAGTACCACCACCAAAAAAAAAAAAAAAACCAACAAAAAAACCCTGAATAATAACTAAGAGTAAGAACTAAATGCTGCTGCAAGTGGTAGTGCACAGATATGTACAAGTCCAGCTCCAAAAAATTCTTTAGTGTGATTATGCTGAAACATCCATTTTAAGGGAACATAATATTACAAGATAACCTCAAAACTAGCATTTAATTTCATTCAAGAACAAACAGGCAAGACTTTGTGAGGTGGCTATAACACACAATGGATAGGTTAGCACTAAGTTTCTGGCAATCCTTAGTGCTAATTACAGGCTGGAGACCAACCTCAACATAGTGAGACCTGTTTCAAAATTAAAAAGAGTTGAGGTTGTAGCTTGGAGGTAGAATGTCCCTGGGTTCAATCCCCAGCCGCGCCCCCCGCCCCTACACACACACACACCTTACAGGTCATTTTACAGATACAGAGTAAAATTTTTTAAAAGCAGTAAGGAAAAGCAGCAAATTGATGTAAAGAGACAAGAAAACAAAGTAAAACAGTACTTTGTTAGAAGCTACCATAATTCACTGCTACTCTTCAAATTCCCTATAATTTTGGTCTCATTTTCTTCAAATTTAGCATTACAATTTAAAAGATAATTGATCTTCTCACTGAACTTCAATTGGCAATATCAAAGTACAAGTTTTCCAGTTTTAAAATTCTCTGCCTACCTCCTGAATTAAAGCCTGATGGATCTTTCTTGCTGAATTTGTAAGATAAAAAAAGGAAGAAAAAAAAAAAGGTGTCCTTAAATCTGCAAGACCTCAATTCTAGAAGGTGATGGAATCATAACAAAAGGCACGCCTGCTCATGTTTCTCATTTATCAACAATTGTCTTAATGGTAGAAAGTGGCATAATCTGCCACCTATACATTTCCTCTCATTTCATTCCTACTTAATTCATGCCTAGTTCAAATACTACCTACTCCGTAAACTTTTCCTGACAATAGCACAGTAGCAGAATGGCCTCCCTAACAATATTAGACTCCCTGAGGTACCAATATCTATCATGGACTCACCAGTGGTTTCCAATAGGGGAGGGCCAGGCAGTGGGGGCAAGGATACAGACAGAATCTCTAAGATGAATAGGCAAAAGGAAAGGTAAATGGGTGTGAGGAGGGGTGGTGTTAAGAAGATATCATCAGCTGCCAGCCTGCAGATGAATTTAAAATTGGAAGATTTCATAACCAGGAGTAGTGGTGCACACCTATAATGCCAGTACTTGGGAGGCTGAGTCAGAAGGATCACAGGTGAGAAGACAGCCTCAGCAAAAAGTAAGACTCATCAATCCAGGGAGACCTTGTTTCAAAAATAAAAACACAAGCCAGGCATGCTGGCGCAGGCTTGTAATCCCAGTACTTGGGAGGCTGAGGCTGCAGGATCCAGGTTCGCAGCCAACCTGGATGACTTAGTGAGGCCCTCCGCAATTTAGTGAGACCCTGTGTCAAAATAAAAACTAAAAAATAGGGCTGGGGATGTAGCCCCTGGGTTCAATCCCTAGTACTGCAATAAATACATACATACATATATACATAGCAAAAACTGGGCTGGGGGTGTTAGCTTGGAGGTAGAATGCCTGGGATTCAATCCCAGTTCACACACACACACACACACACACACACACACACACACACACCCCAGATTTCTAGCTTCTCTTGAAAAAAAGGAGAGGCAGCAACTAAGCATACATTCCCTAGCAGTGACCAAAGGTGCCCTTAGCTGCTTCTCCTTTTGAGGCTGCTGATGAAGACAAAGGATAATGCCCTCTGAAAAGGGGTACTTCCTTAGTGAAGAGCAATCTACTGCAGTCTCATAATTCAGATTTTGGTGTGTGTGCTGATCTCCAAAAATCTTTGCACAGTCACAGGCCTAACCATATTTTTTTAATTTGGCTTGACAATGTCTAAAATGGCAATCTAACTTTTCTCACTTATTGCCCAAAGAAAATTGTTCTCAGTAGCAAACATTTGACTTTTGTAAATGACCCCAAGTCACACAAATGATGGCTATAAGGAGGAAAAATCCGAATGTTAGACTCTTGAATCACTGCTTCAAGGTAAGACTTAAATACTTACGAAGACAAAAGCCAGAATATGTGCTTTCACTTTACCCTAAATGATACATTCACCCTCAAAATTCATTCAAAAATCAAAAATAAGTTTCTAAAAAATATTATAAACTGCGCCGGGCGTGGTGGCGCATGCTTGTAATCCCAGCATTCGGGAGGCTGAGACCGGAGGATCCGGGTTCGCGGCCAGCCTCAGCTACCTAGTGAGGCACTCCGCAACTTAGTGAGACCCGGTTTCAAAATAAAGAATAAAAAATAGGGCTGGGGGTATAGCTCGGAGGTAGAACGCCCCCGAGTTCAATCCCCAGTACCGCAAAAAAAAAAAAAAAAAAAAAAATTATAAACTTATAAAGTAATGTAATTTTTTAAAATGTGAGCTTTTTAATCTTATAAAATGGTTTTCATTTGAAACTTGAAAGGTTTCTACTAACAGAAAATTCAGGTTATAAAGAAACACTGCAAACTAGGAGAAAAATTACATTAAACCCATGAATAATTTCTTCTGCCAACATTGAAAATATTATGGTTAGAATTCCTATATAGTAGCCGAGCGTGGTGGCGCACGCTTGTAATCCCAGCATTCGGGAGGCTGAGACCGGAGGATCCGGGTTCGCGGCCAGCCTCAGCTATCTAGTGAGGCACTCCGCAACTTAGTGAGACCCGGTTTCAAAATAAAGAATAAAAAATAGGGCTGGGGGTATAGCTCGGAGGTAGAACGCCCATGAGTTCAATCCCCAGTACCGCAAAAAAAAAAAAAAAAAAAAAGAATTCCTATATAGTGTCATTAATAACACTTTTCGTAATAAAGAGAAAAGGAGACCAAATCCCCAAACTACTCTGCCATTTGAAAGATAAACACATCTTTGAGAAATTAAATGCCAAAAAAAAAAGTCATTTTCCTTTAAAGCAAAATCAACCATGTTATTTTCAGTTCCATTCAAAACAGGAAAAAGGAAAGATTACACATGCCAAATGCACAAGAAGACATTTCTACACTGATTCTTCTTGATAATTTCATAAGCCCTTCTGTCTCATCTAATTTTCCTTTTCTTTTTTGTAGTAGTACATTGAACCCAGGAATGCTCTACCTCTAAACTCCACCCACAGCCCTATTTTATTTTTAATTTTGAGATAGTCTAAGTTGCAGAGACTCTCGCTACCTTGTGTCTTTGAACTTGCCATCCTCCGGTCTCGGCCCCTAAGTACTGGGATCACAGGCATGCATCACCATACCTGGCCTTTTTTATTTTATATTTTTAGACAAAGTCTCACTAGATTGCCTGGGCTGGCCTTGAATTTGGGATCCTTCTGCCTCAGCCCCCCTCCCAAGTAGCTAAGATTATAGGCATGTGCCACTGGGTCCAGCTAATTTTTTTTAACAGTAAAACTATATATACATACAAGAACTCAACTGTGGTTAACAGAATGAGAAAACTTAAAGCTCCTATCCAAAAAAAGTATAGCACCTAGCCAAACTTTCAAGAGAGAAAACTTCGTTTTCTTTACCTTTTGGCAATATTCTGAATACCTGCAACTCCATTCACATTAAAATATCTGGCAAATGCAGATAATATATTCGAATTATTACAAATCCAGTTTAAACTCTACATATAAATCAAATGTCTCATGAGATAACATGCACTTCAGAGTATAAACACTTCATTTGATACTTGAAATAGAACTGTAAAATGACCTGTAATGAAATCTGATTTTTCAATAGAAAACAAGTAGGAAGTTATATACCTAACCAAGGATCTCGATGTCAATAGATCCCAAAGAGCTTCTCTAAGAAATAGCTGCTGGGATGGCTTGTTGCTATCCCGTGATTAACTCCAAAGATGAAATAGCAGCGTTACTTTCTTTTAAATGCTCATTTTACTTGCAGAGCCGCCATCCCACCTGTCCCAGGAACCAAACCTACTCTTGTGAGAGACAGTGTGATGGACTGGGGAGAGACTGTACTGTGCTGTCAGACAAATCTGGGTCTGAGCCTATCCCTGCTGTTACCTGGCTCTGTAACTCTGGGTAAGCTTACTTTAACCTCTCAGAGCTTGGAAAGTTTCTCAATCTGTTTAAGTGGAGATAAAACCACTTGTCTGGAAATGTTGCTATACAAAGATTAGAGATCATTTTTGCCGTACCTTGGAAAGATCTGAGAACTTAAATGCTCAATAATAGCAGCTATTATCAATATTATTGAACTGTATTTTTCATCCTTGGAGAGCATGCTGTATTGCATCTTTAAATCTGCCAAGTTCTGTCTTGAACTGGGTTGCCAAATAAATAAAACCTAATCTGAATACTAAAATGTGGCAGGAATCTGAGAATCCAGGAAATGACAGCTATGTCTTGGAATTCTTGGAAATGGAAATCTGTAAATGCACTATCACTGTTTTTTGTGCATGAATGCTTATCCCACAAAGAAAGATATCTTCTTGTCCCTACCATCTCTAATTTCATCTTTCTTCAATAAGCAGCCAACACTCCAAATATCCCTAATTCCCTAACTAAATTATATTCACAATCTACTCCCTCCCCCTCCCGTTTTTTTTTTGTTTTGTTTTGTTTTGTGGCACTAAGGATTGAACACAGGGGCATTCTACCTCAGAGCTACACCCCTAATCCCATTTTTTATTCATTATTTTGAAACTGGGTCTCGCTAAGTTGCAGAGAGCCTCACTAAGTAGCTGAGGCTGGCCATGAACCCAGATCCTCCTGTCTCAGCCTCCCAAGTGCTGGGATTACAAGCGTGGGTCACCAAGCCCGGCTCCCTTCCCTTTTTTTAATACATACTTATTTCCTCTGCCTAGCCTAACAGCTTTACCCCCACTGCCTTCTGCACACCCAGCTACTGGTAAATCCTAATGCACCCTAGGCCCAGGCTAACCTAGACACTTTTCTGAATTTCAATATACCTACTACTACCACACTCACTACCTGTTTTTGATGAATATTTGTCTCCTTCACTGTCCATGTTTCCACTTCTGCCAAAAATGGCAGCTATTCTGTTTCACAAAAGCAGATAGTATGTTGTAATTGTATGGTCATCACATGTTTATAATCATAGTACTTGAGAGGCTGAGACAGGAGGATTGCAGGTTCTCAGCCAGCGTCAGCTACTTAGTAAGACTCTCCGCAGCTTAATGAGACCCTGGTTCAAAAATAAAGAATAAAAATTAGGCCTGGGGGTGTAGCTTGTAGATAGAATGCCCGAGGTTCAATCCCTAGTACCATACCAAAAAAAAAAATATCTGAGGAACATTTAAAAAGACATGTTCCCAGGACCCACATAAACCTACTAAATCAGAAATCTCCCCCAAAATGGCTCAGTAACTTGTATTCTGTATAAATATTAGCACACGTGTGAAATGTCTCTGAAAGTAATAACCTTTGCTGCGTATAAGGAAAGGAAGCCACAGGCCAGGGAACAAAGACGAGAGAGAGATTTTTTACTATGTCAATTTATACTATGAATTTTAGACCACATGAACATATTGCCAACTCAAAAAAAAATTTTTTTTTCCTAAGCATCCAAAGTGATTCTGATGATCACCTAGGTTTAGGACTCACTACTCTAAAATGCTACAAATACACATGAAGATTATCTAAAATATTCACAAGATTAGAACAGTCCATTCAAGGGGATATTAAATAAGCATACTATACCAAATTTGGTGACTGTTGCCTAGGACAGCCTCCTTAGAAATTCATTCATGAGAACTCTCATTAATGCCTCAGATAAGACTGTTTAACTCAGAAACCTGTTTAACTCTGTTGAACCTGTGTTTCCTAAACTGAAGTTGAACATACAACACTCCAGTATGATCTCAGGGAACCCAGAAATAAATGTATAGCTTGCCAGTATGATTAATATGAAGAAGGCATCTCTTTAGAGAAACAACTAGTCTGAGACCTAAGCTCACTGATATAAGAGACTACCCACCCTAGAACCCTGGAAAATACCTAGAACATGGAAAGCTCCTCCCAGAGGGAAAATGGAACAATGACAAACTGCCTTTCCTGTTTTCTTTATCTAAACAAAAATAATTACCCACTTTACTTATTGTTTCAACTAAATAGATTTAAAAAGAGAACAACATAAACATTTCTACTCTGCCTAAAATTATACTGTTAAAAAATGCAAAATATCCACAGATCATTTTTTAAAACCCAAATAATATAGCAACCGGCATTTTATTCCTTTATTTAGAAAAACAAAATGTGTTTTTAATTCAAAATCACCTACTTTAAGGAGAAAGCTATGAATTTCCATATGATTTTCCTTCTCCAGTATAAACAGACCTTGTTAGTATTTTTATTCCCATTAAGCCAGATTAATCAAAGGAGTTGAACACTCAAACTACCTTGCCTTCCTACTGCAAGCAAGCAGATCTGCACTCTCCGAATGAGTCTGAAAGCTCTATCAAATGGCTCTTTAAAATGTGTACCCACCAGGGTTCTTAATAATGGGCCTCTAATACAGAAAGCCTTCCTTTAGGTATAATTCAGAGATCTAAACCACAAGAGTCAAACAAGTGTTGCAAAACTATAAAACCACCACAACCAAATATAAGGGCTCTATCCGAACCCTTTTATTTTATCACTAGGGAGCACCAACACACACAAATGCTTCTCTGTGTTGGTAACATAACTACCACAGCAAAGGCTCATGGCTGAGCGCCTACATTTTGGCCTTCAAGGATCTACCAACAAATGCTTTCAATTCTTTTCTCTTACAATAAATGCTCAACTCAATATACACTGACTCAGCAATAGTTCTGGATTTATGCATTGATGTTACTGACCTCTTGGCCTCTTCCCAGCCACTTAAGGGGGGGAGGGAGTTGAAACAAAAAAAAAAAAGCTTGGTACATTTAGGTAGTGCCTGGATGTGATTAGACAGTCAGAGGTAATCTTGAGAAAGAATATTAAAGTGATTGCTATCTTCCCATTTCTAATTACTCTTTCCAAAATTGCTGACTTTTTTTCACATGCTTTTTTCTTTTTAAATTCCTAGAAATCTCTTACTAGTCAGAAAAATACGTGTGTATGTTATCAGTCTTGCACCACTAATCACTGGTATTATCAACTACCTCCTCATTTCATAGCTACAACTTTCTGAAAAGAGGAGATGGTGGGGTGGTGTGTGAGATGCATGCAAACATCTCCAGCCAGGTGTTCTTTACAATGGCCACCAACTCAGACTTGTCCTAGCAATCACGAGTGGAGACAGGAAGCACTTGTAAAACTCAGCCTGCATCCTCACAGCACCACATACTGGGTAGCTCCCCGTTTTCCCACAAAAATAATTGGTACCTATATAACTCTTTAATGCTTGCAAAGCAAAACAGCTAGCAAACCTAACAAAATGAGGCCAGGCTTATTAGAATACTAGGACCCTACAGTTGCTTTGTGCCAGACTCAATTCTCTACACCTCCTACTCCATCAAAACTGAGGTATTAGCCGGGCGTGGTGGCACACACTTATAATACCAGCATTTGGGAAGCTAAGACTGGAGGATCCGGGTTCGAGGCCAGCCTCAGCTACCTAGTGAGGCACTCCACAACTTAGTGAGATCCTATTTCAAAACTAAAGAATATAAAAAAAAAAATAGGATTGGGGGTATAGCTCTGAGGTAGAATGCCCCTAAGTTCAATCACCAGTACAACAACAACAACAAAAAAAACCACTGAGGTACAGCCATTCCACAGCCATTCTCCTTTCCATCCAATGCTGAAAAAAGTAAAGTGGAAGCCAGGCATGGTGGCCTGTAACCCAAGTACTTGGGGGGCTGAGACAAGAGGATTTCAGGTTCGAGGACACTCTCTACAAGTAGTGAGACTCTCATCAACGTAGCAAGACTGTTTCAAAACAAAAATAAAGTAGGTCTGGGGGTATAGCCCTGAGGTAGAATGCCCCTGGGTTCAATCCCCAGTGCCACACACAAAAAAAAGTAAATACACAAAACTAAAGAAACAGAGGAGGGGAAATGTATATGATATTCATCAATTAACAACTATGTATGGATATCCTATACAAATAGACAAACTGGTGGAGTACAAGGATGGTTGAGTAGAAATATTGCAATGGAGTTCACCCTGGAAAAAAGGTCTCCTACCTTAAGTATGTAGCTATGAAAGACAATTATAAAAGAAAAAAACCAGCAGACAAAACTGAGATTAAATACGAGATAAACATTTCTCCCGGAGGGAAATGAAATACAAGACTGGTACCAGATCTGGGTATCTTCTCAAATCAGGAACTGGGCCCACAAATTTCTTAGAAAACTTTGTAGCTAGGCTGGGTGTGGTGGTGCACGCTTGTAATCCCAATACTTGGGAGGCTGAGACAGGAGGATCAAGTTTGCGGTCAGCTTCAGCTACTTAGTGAGGACCTCTGCAACTTAGTGAGACCCAGTTTCAAAATAAATAATAAAAAAATAGGGCTGGGAGCCGGGCATGGTGGCGCACGCTTATAATCCCAGCATTTGAGAGACTGAGACCGGAGGATCCAGGTTCGAGGCCAGCCTCAGCTACCTAGTGAGGCACTCCGCAACTTAGTGAGACCCTGTTTCAAAAATAAAGAACAAAAAATAGGGCTGGGGGTATAGCTTGGAGGTAGAATGCCCCTGAGATCAATCCCCAGTACCGCAAAAAAAAGAAAAAATAGGGCTAGGGGTATAGCTGGAAGGTAGAATGCCCCTGGGTTCAATCACCAGTATTGAAAAAAAAAAAAAAAAAAAAAGAAAGAAAACTTTGTAGCTGAAAATATTAATGGGAATCAGTGAAAGAATAGAAATACAACGTTATGACTCCCCAAATCGAAAGAGGGAGGAGAGAAAAATGAACGGAGTACAGGAAACCAATAGTCTAACAAAAGAAAAATATAGCAAAGGAAAGAGATTAGGGAATTAGGGAATATGAAATTGAGACAACAAAAATAAGTCTACTTATTCAAAGGGGTTCATCTTATATATTAAAAGTTGAAGGTTATCAGATTGAAGAAAAAGATAGCATCGACAGGGATAAAAAGACACAACAATAAAAAGAAGACCCTTTACAATTTAGCAAGATCTGATTCAAAATAAAAAATGAAAGCCGGGCGTGGTGGCGCACGCTTATAATCCCAGCTTTCGGGAGGCTGAGACCGGAGGATCCGGGTTCGCGGCCAGCCTCAGCTACCTAGTGAGGCACTCCGCAACTTAGTGAGACTCAGTTTCAAAATAAAGAATAAAAAATAGGGCTAGGGGTATAGCTCGGAGGTAGAATGCCCCTGAGTTCAATCCCCAGGACCGCAAAAAAAAAAAAAAAGAAGCCAGACATGGTGGTATATGCTTATAATCCTAGTATTTGGGAGGCAGAAACAGGAGGATCACAGGTTCAAAGCCAGCCTCAGCAACTTAGTGAGGCTCTCAAACTTAGTGAGATCCTGTTTCAAAATAAAAAATAAGAGCTGGGCATGGAGGTACACGCTTGTAATCCCAGTACTTGGGAGGCTGAGACCGGAGGATCCAGGTTCACAGCCAGCCTCAGCTACCTAGTGAGGCACTCCACAACTTAGTGAGATCCTGTTTCAAAATAAAGAATAAAAAAATAGGGCCAGAGGTATAGCTCGGAGGTAGAATGACCCTAAGTTCAATCCCCAGTGCCGCAAAAAAAAAAAAAAGAGTGAGAGTATGAGAGCATTTTCTCTCTATTCCTGCCACTGTGCCACACCAAAAGGTTCGATTCAATCAACAAATACCTCCTGGACACCCAGAGTATGGGCCTCATATAATACGCTAAGTGGAGAAGGAAAAACTTAACAAAAGCACCCCTCCAAGGGAGTTGGGGGTTCCACATACTTCGGAATGTCACACCTAACTGTGAATCATAGTTATAGAGGACATTGGAACCTATCCTTAAAGAAGCCTGAGGAGAAAAGGAAGGCTGAGAGGCAGTGATTCAATCCATGCATTTCAAGTAGTTTGCATCTACTTGTAAAATCAAAGTATATACAAAGACAAAAACAGGAAGCCAGGAACTAACAAGAGTGCTATAAGCAAAAACTACTAAGAGAAGGTAGCATTCATTTGAGTTTACAAGGGTCAGTGAGGGCCAGGGCTTCAGAGAAGTAAGGTTTTAAAATGGGTCTTCAAGCCGGGTGTGGTGGCGCATGCTTGTAATCCCAGCATTTGGGAGGCTGAGACTGGAGGATCCGGGTTCGCAGCCAGCCTCAGCTACCTAGTGAGGCACTCCACAACTTAGTGAGACCCTGTTTCAAAATAAAGAATAAAAAATAGGGCTGGGGGTATAGCTCAGAGGTAGAATGCCCCTGAGTTCAATCCCCAGTACCACAAAAAGGGGGGCAAGGGGAGTGTCTTCAGCAGGGCATGCTGGCACATGCCGGTAATCCCAGTACTTAGGAGGCTGAGACAGGAGGATCACAGGTTCAAGGACAGCCTCAGCAAGTAGTGAGACTCTCATCAACCTAGTGAGATCTTGTTTCCAAATAAGAAATAAAATCAGAACCCGGGCGTGGTGGCGCATGCTTGTAATCCCAGCATTCGGGAGGCTGAGACCAGAGGATCCAGGTTCGCGGCCAGCCTCAGCTACCTAGTGAGGCACTCCGCAACTTAGTGAGACTCGGTTTCAAAATAAAGAATAAAAAAAATAGGGCTAGGGGTGTAGCTCGGAGGTAGAACACCCCTGAGTTCAATCCCTAGTTCCGCAAAAAAAAAAAGAAAGAAAGAAAATCAGGCTGGGGGTATAGCTCGAAGTTGGAATGCTTTTGGATTCAATCCCTAGTACATCAAAAAAAGTAAAATAAAATAAAATGGGCTTCGAGGTGACTTCATCTCAGAAAAGAGGGTATTATCTAAATGAAAACATTTATGATAATTTAAAGAAAATGACTGGCTCTTAACCCAAAGAGTTCTCCAAAACAACTTTAGGACTCTACGGGGAGCATTTCACTTGCAATTATTTTTCTTACAAATCATCTAAACAGGACAGGACTAGAGTAGTATGCTGGGCAAAATCTAAATGTAAGAATAACAGGTGCAATATATATGCCACCTTCCTGTGATCAAATAATTATCCTTTTCAGAATCAAAATCTCTCTCCAAATAACACTGGGCGTTATTGGAATAGACTAAAAGGCAGCTGATATGATAAAAGCAGTGAAAAGATCAACATGCCTCATAGATGCCAATCTCATTAACAGAAAGGAGGAGATGAGGCCACAGGTCCTACTCTCCTTTCTCCTTTTGCTACCTGCCCACATGAAATCACACAAAATGAAGGCCTTATGGCAAAAGAAATTGAATGCTCTGAAAAGAACCTTAATAAATGGGAAAATATAGTCAAATTTTTCTTCCTGCTCCCCACTAGATGTAGAGGAAAGTATTTCCAAAAAGGTAATAAAACACAAGCCTTGATTATAATGAGTTTTGAAGAACTGTGTTTAAGGCTGAAGACTAACAGAGACCTCCCAAAATTAAACCTTAAGTGTATTTTGGAAAGTTATTAAAACTGAGATGAGCATCCTGAGATACTCATTTTCAGAATGAAAATGAAGGGTTACTAGGAAGCACACTTCAAAAGCCTCTCCTGAGAGCAAACAAGGCCATAGCCAAGAACCACAGGTACATGAGCAGAGAGATTACAAGTGTGTAAGCTAATGAGTACATATTAAAGAAAGTCAATGAGGCCGGGCGTGGTGGCGCACGCTTGTAATCCCAGCATTCGGGAGGCTGAGACCGGAGGATCTGGGTTCGCGGCCGGCCTCAGCTTCCTAGTGAGGCACTCCACAACTTTGAGACCCGGTTTCAAAATAAAGAATAAAAAATAGGGTTGGGGGTATAGCTTGGAGGTAGAACACCTCAGTACCGCAAAAAACAAAACACACACAAAAAAACAAAATAAAGAATAAAAAATAGGGCTAGGGGTGTAGCTCAGAGGTAGAATGCCCCTGAGTTCAATCCCTAGTACCGCAAAAAAAAAAAAAAAAAAAAAAAAAAAAAAAAAAAAAAAAAAAAAAAAAAAAAAAAAAAAAAAAAAAAAAAAAAGTCAATGGGAATGGAGAACTGGAGTAGCTGAAGAAAACAAAAATAATTTCCACATATAGAACTTCTAGTTAAACCTGTTTGTCTCCACTCCTCCTGCAACCCTACTAAAATGGCAATGAGCAAATTTCATAAGACTATGAATAAACTTCAAAGTCATAGGTACAATGAAAAAGAGGCTAGAATATTTAAGCAAAAGATGCCAACAAAATTATGGAAGATAGTAGACAAAAAGTGGCCAGTGACTTACAAAACAAGAGAAAACTGAAACCTAAAGACTCTGGGAGAAGCCAAAAATGAATATAGCTATTCTTAGGAACTGGAGGCATCAGATACCTCTTAAGCCTGAGGACAACCACAGCAGGAAGACTACTGGAAATGTGCCTAAGAAGTGGTAAAAAAAACCCTAGATCACCACCTTCCCAGACTTTTTCCTACTTAGCAAAATTCAACCAGAATAATAGTCTGAATATATGACTGGTATTGGGGAGAAAGAAGAAAGGGATGTCATATACAGAAGAAAAAAGAGAAAGCTGTTTCTTGAAATGAGGAAATCACCCAACCCACAACGCAGAAATACTTCCAGCCACACTTTTAGGGATTCCTCCCTGGCTAGGAATATATTCCTAGGATTCCTCCCTGGCTAGGAATATTCAACAGAATATAAAATAAAAAGTTACAGGAATGGAAAATAGGAGCAAAAAGGTAAAATCTGAGTAGCTTTGGAGGAGTCAAACATTAATTAGCAGGTGTTCAAAAAAAAGTTTAAATGAGAAAAAAAGTGTAATAATTAAAAAAAAAAAAAAATTAAAGCTGGGCATGGTGGCACACGCTTGTAACCCTAACCCCAGTATTTGGGAGGCTAAGACCGGAGGATCTGGGTTCTCGGCCAGCCTCAGCTACCTAGTGAGGCACTCTGCAACTTAGTGAGACCCTGTTTCAAAATAAAGAATAAAAAATAGGGCTGGGGGTAAAGCTCGGAGGTGGAATGCCCCTGAGTTCAATCACCAGTACTGCAAATAATAATAATAATAATAATAATAATAATAATAATAATAATAATTTTCCAGAACAGAACGACAAAACTTTCCAGTTATAATAAAGGGAACCATGGAGTGTCTGGACCCACAAAAATGAATGAGTAAATAACCTAAATCAAGGTATTATCAACATGAAATTTCTCAGCACCTGGGAGCAAAGGAATTAAGGGTGAGAGACAGGTTATCAAGTAGAAAACTTCAGGAGTCAAAAAAGGATTTGAAGCCGGGCGTGGTGGCGCACGCTTGTAATCCCAGCATTCGGGAGGCTGAGACCGGAGGATCCAGGTTCTCGGCCAGCCTCAGCTACCTAGTGAGGCACCCCGCAACTTAGTGAGACTCGGTTTCAAAATAAAGAATAAAAAATAGGGCTGAGGGTATAGCTCGGAGGTAGAATGCCCCTGAGTTCAATCCCCAGTACCGCAAAAAAAAAAAAAAAATGGATTTGAACACCTCAAAAGAAATACTGGAAGCTGGGCGTGGTGGCTCAGGTTTGTAATCCCAGTACTTGAGAGGCTGAAACAGGAGGATCACAGGTTCTTGGCCAACCTCAGCTATTTACTGAGGCCCTTCCCAACTTAGTGAGACCCTGTTTCAAAATAAAGAATAAAAATGAGGGCTGGGGGTATAGCTTGTACTGCAACTGGGTTCCATCACAAATACCACCGAAAAAAATAGAAAGAAATACTGGTAACTCTAATGTAACAATGATGCAATGCCTTCAATTTTTTGAGGAAAAATAATTTCCAACTAGAAACTATATAGCAAATAATACTGTACAGTCAAGAAAGAAATTTGTTTTCCTCTAAGTTAAGCAACAAAATAGCATACCAAATACAGGGTTAAAAACACCAAGTAAGAGCCGGGCGTGGTGGCGCACGCTTGTAATCCCAGCATTCGGGAGGCTGAGACCAGAGGATCCGGGTTCGCGGCCAGCCTCAGCTACCTAGTGAGGCACTCCGCAACTTAGTGAGACTCGGTTTCAAAATAAAGAATAAAAATAGGGCTGGGGGTATAGCTCGGAGGTAGAATGCCCCTGAGTTCAATCCCCAGTACCGCAAAAAAAAAAAAAAAAAAAACACCAAGTAAGGAGCTTTAAAAAAATAGAGAGAAAAGAAAAACAAGCGGGGCGAACTAGCACACACCCATAACCCCAGTGCTTTGGAGGCTGAGACAGGAGAATCACAAGTTCACAGCCAGCCTCAGCAACTTAGCAAGACCCTGTTTCAAAATGAAAAATAAAATAGATCTGGGGTGTAGCTCAGAGGTAGAATACCCCTGTGTTCAATCCCCAGTACCACAAGGTAGGTAAGTAGGTAGGTAGGTGTGGGAGGCGGGGTGGAGATTGAAAGAAACAACAAGCCTGTCATGGTGATACATGCCTGCAATCCCAGTATTTGGGAGGCTGAAACAGGAAGATCACAGGTTCGAGTCCAATCTCAACAACTTAGTGAGGCCCTGTTTCAAAAGCAAAAAATAAAAAGGGCTGGGGGTGTAACTCAGCGGTTCAATGGCCATGGGTTCAACTCCCCCATACCCAAAAAATCTGGATTGTATATATCAATAAGTAGAGATAGAGCCAGACGTGGTGGCGCACACTTGTAATCCCAGTACTTGGGAGGCTGAGACAGGAGGATCCGGGTTCGTCACCAGCCTCAGCTACTTAGTGAGGCTCTCCACAACTTAGTGAGACCCTGTTTCTAAAAAAAAAATAAAAGCTAGGACTGGGGGTACAGCTCGGAGGTAGAATGCCCTGGGTTCAATCCCTAGGACCACAAAAATGAAAAAAAAAAGTAGAGATAGATAGCCCCATCATTACAGGGTTCTCCGGGTCCATGAAGCCGTGAGGAGTCTAAGATGCTCTGAAAGAAAGGAAAGCATATAATACCCACAGTGCTCCAGTCAAGAATGAAAGAGATGGATAAATCACTATGGAGCAGCAGAGGGACAAGAGTTTGGGGTAAGGAAGAGGAACAAGGAACAAAGACCAAAATAAACTCACATGTACGCACCCACAAGTTCCTACACAAAGGTCTCTTTAAAACCTAAGGAAGTGGGAAACAGACAAAAAAAAGGGAGGGTGTGGCGACACACACGCTTGTAATCCCAGCATTTGGGAGGCTGAGACTGGAGGATCCGGGTTCGCAGCCAGCCTCAGCTACCTAGTGAGGCCCTCCACAACTTAGTGAGACCCTGTTTCAAAATAAAGAATAAAAAATAGGGCTGGGGGTGTAGCTCAGAGGTAGAATGCCCCTGGGTTCAATCCCCAGTACCACAAAAAGGGGGGCAAGGGGAGTGTCTTCAGCAGGGCATGCTGGCACATGCCGGTAATCCCAGTACTTAGGAGGCTGAGACAGGAGGATCACAGGTTCAAGGACAGCCTCAGCAAGTAGTGAGACTCTCATCAACCTAGTGAGATCTTGTTTCCAAATAAGAAATAAAATCAGAAGCCGAGCGTGGTGGCGCATGCTTGTAATCCCAGCATTCGGGAGGCTGAGACCGGAGGATCCGGGTTCGCGGCCAGCCTCAGCTACCTAGTGAGGCACTCCTCAATTTAGTGAGACCCTGTTTCAAAATAAAGAATAAAAAATAGGGCTGGGGGTGTAGCTCAGAGGTAGAACACCCCTGAGTTCAATCCCTAGTTCTGCAAAAAAAAAAAGGAAAACTAAGGAAGAACTCTGCTGAGCCTGCAAAGAAGTGTCTCCAAGTTCTACTTGAAACCAGCAAGTCTAAAGGACCTTGACCTTCTCTAAACTCTCTAGATTCTCAATTTATTGGTTTAACCAGCATCTATAAAGTAGACAAGCCAGAAAAATTCTAACCACACAACCAGAATTAAAAGTCTCATTTTTAAAATAAATCTAGAGTTTTGAACTGAAATACTTAAGACACTAGAACCAGTGGGACAGTGAAACACATAATGTGCTTAGTACAGAAGCTGATACAAAATATGAGTCGCTCTTGTTATTTCTATATTACCACTTCTGCCTGAATAAAAGAAAAGGAAATGCTAAATGGGAACTAGTTTTAGAAAGGAGCCACGTGTGGTAGCCTATAATCCCAGTATTTGGGAGGCTGAGACAGTAGGATTGCAGGTTTGAGGAAAACCGCAGCAACCTAACAAGACCCTGTTTCAAAATAAAAAGGGGCGGGGCGTGGTGGCGCACGCTTGTAATCCCAGCATTCGGGAGGAGGCTGAGACCGGAGGATCCAGGTTCGCGGCCAGCCTCAGCTACCTAGTGAGGCACTCCGCAACTTAGTGAGACTCTGTTTCAAAATAAAGAATAAAAAATAGGGTTGGGGGTGTAGCTCGGAGGTAGAATGCCCCTGAGTTCAATCCCCAGTACCGCAAAAATAAATAAATAAATAGGGCCAGGGTGTAGTGTAGAGAGAATGCTCCTGGGTTCAATCCCAATACAAAAAACAACAGTAACTGGGGACTCGGAGTGGGTGGTATCACTCTAGATGAAGAGAGCAGAGTTAATCCAGCACCTACCAACACTCAATACAGTCACATGAAAAAATGTCTATCAATTATAAAACAGTCCTCTAGGTTTTAGTATCTCTAATGTAAAAAAGATTTATCTCAGACCATGATTAAGAAAAAGCTTTTGTGTTATACAACATAATAAGCATTGTAATTTTGTAGGCAATGTATGTCTTAGCTTTAAAAACTGACTCTACTTAATTGTACACACTTCCTGCCACCTTCCTCATCCAGAACATCTACTCTTTCTCCTTTGAATGTTAGACATATGTAGACACTTAGAGCCTGCCTACTCCTGCATCCTACCCTACAATGGCAACAGTGATAGAGATGAGCCTTCCATGAAAGACGCAACAACAAAAGGTAATGTGTGTGCAATATAAATACAGGGTCCTTCTTTTCACATTTACACCAACGTTTCTGCAATTGCATCACATATTCTATTAAAAATTGCAAAATACTAAGAAAATAGCACACATGATTAATACCTCTTTTAAAACTAGCCACAGTAATATCAAAATACCCACTTAAGCCGGGCGTGGTGGCGCACGCTTTTAATCCCAGCATTCGGGAGGCTGAGACCAGGGGATCTGGGTTCAAGGCCAGCCTCAGCTACCTAGTGAGGCACTCTGAAACTTAGTGAGACTCGGTTTCAAAATAAAGAATAAAAAATAGGGCTGGAGGTGTAGCTCGGAGGTAGAATGCCCCTGAGTTCAATCCCCAGTACCGCAAAAAAAAAAAAACACTTAAGCAAAGCAATGAAATAATTTTTTTTTTTTTTAAAAAAAGGCCTATTTCTTTTTTTTTCCTGGGGGGTAGGGGGTGGAGTTGGTGCTAGGGATCCAATTCAGGGCCTCATGCATGCTAGGAAAATGCTCTACCATGAGCTACACCCTGAGCCATATTTTTTTTCTTTCTTCCCCACAGTACTGAGGATTGAATCCAGGGCATTCTACCTCCAAGGCACATCCTTAATCCTATTTTTTATTCTTTATTTAGAAACAGGGTCTTACTAAGTTGTGGAGTGCCTAAGTAGCTGAGGCTGGCCGAGAACCCGGATCCTCCTGTCTCAGCCTCCCAAATACTGGGATTACAAGCATGCGCCATCACGCCCCATCTGAGTTTTTTTTTTTTTTTTTTTTTTGGGGGGGGGTACTGGGGATGGAACCTGGGGCATTCTACCTCCGAGCTACACCCCCAGCCCCATTTTTTTATTCTTTATTTTGAAACAGGGTCTCACTATTGCCAGGCATGGTGGCACATACTTGTAATCCCAGTACTTGGGAGGCTGAGCCCGGAAAATCCAGGTTCATGGCCAGCCTCAGCTACTTAGTGAAGCCCTCCGCAACTTAGTGAGACCCTATTTCAAAATAAAGAATAAAAAATAGAGCTGGGGGTATAGCTCAGAGGTAGAACACCCCTGAGCTCAATCCCTAGTACCACCAAAAAATAAATAAATAAATAAGCCGGGCGTGGTGGCGCACACTTGTAATCCCAGCATTCAGGAGGCTGAGACCGGAGGATCCAGGTTCGTGGCCAGCCTCAGCTATCTAGTGAGGCACTCCGCAACTTAGTGAGACCCGGTTTCAAAATAAAGTAAAAAATAGGGCTGGGGGTATAGCTCGGAGGTAGAATGCCCCTGAGTTCAATCCCCAGTACCGCAAAAAAGAATAAAAAATAGGGCTGGGGGAATAACTCGGAGATAAAAGTTAATGAAAATTTAAAACACCAGAACTGTGCTTTTAAATAGGATGATTTTAATATCAAATAAATGTTTGTGGCCCTTAGAAAAACTACAAATAATTTTGTAAAAATGACTTCAGATAAAAATTCAAAGAAATCTAATTATGGTTTGAAAAATCCCACTATTATATACAGACATTTTT
>PVLC010010743.1:0-19620 GCA_004027655.1 Graphiurus murinus
GTTTATCATGGAAGGTTTTTATATCTCCGTCAATTTTGAGAGAGAGTTTTGCTGGGTAGGAGAATCTTGGCTGCAAGTTATTTTCTTTCAGAGTTTGGAATATGTTACTCCAGCCTCTCCTGGCTTTCATGACTTGATTTGGGAGGTCTGGAGTGATTCTAATTGGTTTGCCTCTAAATGTCACTTGGCCTTTTACTTTCGTTGCTTTTAAAATTCTCTTCTTGGGCCTCTACATTGGGTAACTTAATTATTATGTGGCGTGTTGAACCTCTTGCTTGGTCTTGTCTTGAGGGAGTTTTATATGTTTCCTGTACCTGTATGTCGACTTCTCTTTCTATGTTTGGAAAGTTCTCTGATATTATTTCTTTGAAGAGATTGTTTATTCCATAAGTTTCAACTTCTAATCCCTCTTCTATGCCTATTATTCTTAGGTTAGTGCTTTTAAAATTGGCCCAGGTCTCTTCGATGTCCAATTCATACTGTCGTATTTTTTTCTAAGCTATGTACTATAGATTCATTTTTGGTATGGTCATCCTCTAAGAGTGATATTTTATTTTCTATGTGATCTAGTCTGCTGTTTATAGTTTGTAATCATGCCTTCATTTTGGTTATTTCATCTTTTACTTCCTTCAATGCTTCTTTTTGGTTCCTTTTCAGGTCATCGAATTCTTCATTTATTTGTTCCTTTATTTCTTTCCAGTTTTCCCTACTTTCTTTCTGAAAATTCTGTATCGTTCCTAGTATTAAAGATCTGAATTGTTCTTCTGGTAATCTCTGCCACTCTGGGTTGGTGAGATTTGTTATTGAGAGGCTGTGGTGGCTCATTGTTTCTTTGTTATTTTTCTTTCCCATGGTTCCCCTGTTCTTAGATTTATATCTTTGCTACTCTTGCAAGTTTTCTCATCCAATCTCTGCAGTGGGGGTTTAGAGATGTCTGATGGTATGTACAGGGACAGGTTGTGTTCAGTGATAAAGTTTAGGTGAGAGGTCACAGTAATGAATGCAGGAATAGGGTAAAGAAGAGAGTATGTTCCAGTGGAATAAGAGGTTGAGTGTGTTGAGGTGATATATTGTAAAGATTAGAGATGGTAGATATGTTGGGAGATTCTGGTAGTCAATATAGAGTTTTGAGTGTGGAAGTATGAGATGGTCTTGATATGAGACAGGAAAAAAAGAAAAGAGAGGAGGTAAAGTGTTGAGGAGAGTTATATAGAGGGGAGGGAGGGGGAAGCTTGTAAAACGGATAAGCTGGAGATTCAAAAACCTAAGCAAGAAATAACAAAGCAACCAATCATCCAAACAAATATAAATAGATCAAGGCAATACAAAACGAAAACAGATAAAACTTAACACCAACGGAAAAAAAATTCAAAATCTAAAAACAGCAACCAGACACTAAAACAAACACCCTGCTAGTTCGTAAGTACCGAGCTTAAATTTTCGAGTGTGTCTCTGGCACTTTTATTTGCTATGTCAGTGCAGGCAGGGGGTTTCGTTGGTGTTTCTCCCGCTGCTAGCTTATGTTTCTGGGCTCTCCACAGGACCTGACTGCGTCTCTTTCTCTCTTCCTTTGCTGATGGCGGGGTTGCAGTCTAAATGTCGAGCGTTTCCAGATGCCCTATGTGCACTGGATTCTTCCACACTTCTGTTCCTGTCCAGGCTCTAGAAGGGCGGGTGTCTGAGTCTATCCTTTGTATAGTGGTCCTTGCACCCCGGGGGCGCAATCCAACTTAAGGATCCCTGCAGCTCGGCCTGCTCCACCTGTGGTCGCTGGGGGCGCAAGAGGTCAATGAAGGTCTAGATAGCTGGCAGGACGTTGGCTGGGAGGGGCTGGCAGCAAGATGCCGGCCGCTGTTTTACAGTGTGCACCGGCTCCCCTGTTCCTCCCGGGCTCCATTCCGCCGCTCCTGTTGCCCCGCTCATTTTTCAGTCCCTCTGCTTCTCTTTCCTTCTGTCAAGAAGCTGCGTTCACGGCTGTCTTGGTTCAAGCTCCGCTGTGCAATTGGTCTCCCTGGCCCTGGAGCGGTGCAGAGGGTTGGACCCACAGAAGCTAACGTTGATCGTCCCACACATTCCAGTCGCTGTGTCTGATCGGGGATCCCCGCCTGGGTAGGGTGTCGGGTCCTGGAGGTGCTCGCTCCACTCCTGGTCTTGTCACTGTGTCCCCCGTGGTGTTTGTAGCTCTCGGCGTCTGGTTGGTCGCCACAGTTCGAGGTCCCAGCTCCACAGCCTGGCTCCTCAGCGTGGCGCCGAGCGCTGATCTGCCGCGTGGAAGACTCCCTTGCTCTCCCTTCTCCGCTTTCTGGGTCTTCTTTAGTTGTGGTTTGAATTTCGCTTTTTTTGTTGTTTTTTTTCCTTCTGTTAAAAAGCTCTTTTTATGGTAAATTTAGTTCGAAATCACAGCGTCTGGGGAAAGTCGTTTCACTCAGACGCCATCTTGGATCAGCCCCAAATATCTATTAATGTTAAAATAGATAAATTGTACATTTGTGGAAAGAAGGAATGAGAACAATCAACTATTGAGACTCTAATTACTCATAATAATGGTAATTGATTCAGAAACATAAAGTTGAAACCAGATCTAAAAGAATGAATAATTCCATTTATGTAAGGTTCAGAAGCAGGCAAACTAATCATGAGTGTTAGAAAGCAAGATAGTCATTATCCTTACTTTAGGGGTTGTGACTGAAAGGTGATATACCTCTTGCTGGACATGATGGTTCATGTCTGTAATCCCAGTAATTGGGAGACAGAAACTGAAGGATTGCAGGTTAATATTCAGCCTCAGCAATTTATCGAGGCAACTTAGTGATACCCTATTTCAAATATGGCTGGGGGTGTAGCTCAGAGGTAGAATACCCCTGGGTTAATCGCTAGTACCAAAAAAAAAAAGAAATGAAAAGAAGAGAGAGAGAGAGAGAAAAAGAGAGAGGGGCCTCTTAAAATTTAGGTTGTGTTCTATTTCTTGAGTTGGTTGGTTGCTATTTACTAGGATGGTTTTTAATCAACAAAAGTGTTTTCATAGGGCAAGAATTCTTATGGGCAGAAATGTAAAATGAGAAGAAAAAGTGGCAGAACCTTGGGGAACATAAGCCACTTGCACATTCCCATCTCCATTTTCCTGAGAATGCTTTCCAACTATTTGTATGAAAGCAAGACAGATAGAATTTAAGGATAATGTTAAGAATAAAATTTTTATTAGAGAGTGGGGTTACTTTTGTAGCATTATGCATAGAGACAGTTTCCAGGGGGACATTTGGCCTGAACTATTTTTAGATTTTTTTGTTTGTTTTGGCAGGACTGGAGATTGAACCCAAGGTCTTATGCATGCTAGGCAAGCACTCTATCACTAAGCTATATCCCCAGCCCCTGCTTACAGATTTTGCAATATTAAGTTGGAGGACAAAAAATACTATGATGAGAAAGAGTACCTGGAGGCAGAGATGATGCTACATTCAGAACAGCAACTTTTTTTTTTTTTTTTAACATTTCTAGTGGATTACATCCTAGTAAATGCACTGTAACTATGTCAGCATCTCTCAGTGTTATACTGAATTATTTGGTTTGAGAAGGAGGGAAAGAGAAAATCAATTCCATATTGATGATCTCCTGAAAATGTATTATTATTTTATTTTTAAGAGATGAGGTCTTGCTATATTACTCAGGCTGGTCTCAAACTCCTGGGTTCAAGCAATCCTCCTGCCTCAGCCTTTTGAGGAGCTGGGACTATAGAAGCACACCACTGTGCCCAGCTGAAAGAGTACTTTCAAAAGCAGGAAAATAGTCCTAATTCAACAGAAAACCTTATAGCCTGTTAGAACATAATTTTAGAAAAATGAATCTGTTAATCTGGATAACTGCATACTTATCTCTCTTCTAGAAATGGCGAAAAGTCTTTTAAATACATCATCTCTGTCTGCAAGGACAAAACTACTACAACAAGTGGGAGTATCACTTTATAATACTTCTCATGGCTTCCGGGAGGAAGAAGTGAAAAAGACACTTCAGCAGTTTCCTGGTGGATCCATTGACCTTCAGAAGAAAGACAGTGGCATTGGCATTCTTACTCTGAACAATCCCAGTAAAATGAATGCCTTCTCAGGTATGAGAGAGCTTTCTTCTCCTAGATAAAGAATGAGATTAAATTTTACCTGCTGTCACATATTTTTTGTTCCCGGGCCTGGTGACAAAAATCTTGAAATCTTGGTACTCTTTGTAGAAATGCTTGTATACACACACACACACACACACACACACACACACACACACACACACAATTCTATAATATGAACTGGGGCCACTTTTCTAATTGTGGATATTTTAATGCTTTCAAAAAATTCATGAATGCAGATGTTGATAAAAATGACACTGGTAAATCAACCTTAATTATTTTTCCATTGAAATTTATTAACCATATAATAACTTCATGTGTTTGTTTTGAGCTAATGCTACTCAGAAATGAGAAGGAGCAGGTTTTAAGTATTTTCTGCAAAGAGAAAAACTTGAAAGTGAAAAAATTATTTAACTTAATTTTTTCTATGAATTGAGGTAGGTGTCTCATTGTTAATTTCTCTCCTCTTGCCCACAAAATCTTTATTTTCATTAATGGAAAGGCTATTCTTTTTTTTTTTAAGTGGCACATAATTACATATTTATCAGGTACAGAGATAATTTGATACATGTATAGCATTTCTTTGTGTTGAGAACCCTCAAACTCCTCTTTTCCAGTTATTTTCAGATACATAATACCTTACTGTAAACTGTAGTCACCTACTGTGCTATAAGAACATTGGAACTCATTTCTCCAATGTAAATCCTGACTCTTTCCTAACTCTAAGATATTAATGAATATCTTTTATTTATTAGTCAAGACTCTCAGCATATAAGAATTTTATATATGAGACTTGGAGAGCCAGGACCTGTGGTAATTTGTAAATTTTATTGACGCTCAGATTTGAATCATGCTAACACAGTATTACAGAAGTGCCAATGAGTAGCCTTCTGATCACCCATAATTTACATTTCAGGGTGATTTTTGGTAATCTCTACTTGTCAGTTATATACTGCATGGGGCAGGGGAAATCATATTCTTCAGTAGCATCTGAAATAGAAATACTGGGCCCAGCTGGGTGTGTTGGTGCACACTTATAATCCCAGTGCTTGAAAGACTGAGGGAGGAGGATTGCAGGTTTGAGGACAGCCTCAGCAAGTAATGAGACTCTCATCAACCTAGTGAGAACCTGTTTTAAAATAAGAATGAAATGGGGTTGGGGGTATAGTTCAGAGGTAGAATGTCCCTGAGTTCAATCCTTAGAACCACAAAAAAGAAAAGAAATACTGGGCTCAGAAATACCTCAACAAATTTTTGTGTCTACTTCATATATAATCATACCTATAGATTTAACTCATTAAACTGTAAATTTTATAAATACCAATACCACAGACGGACACACACACAGACACTCTGGACAACTTGCAAGGGGAAAACAGTAGGATGATTTTATTGGAAGGCTTGGGTACATTTATATCACAGCATGGCCATTGAGTACATGCTTAGCAAGACATTACTTCAAAGACCAGATGGTGCCACACAATCGCCCCTGAGGAAAAACCTGTTTTCTTCCTTAAGGCCTCTTCGCCTTATCTAGCAACTCTTTTTCAGGGAACAGACCAATCCAAAATGTATTTATCTGTCCCTGTAATGTTACTTTTTAAAGGTGAGGAGGATATATATTTTTTCCAATGGACACCGTTATTATAACATACCAGATCCTCTTCACAAGGTAACCTTGACTGAGGAAGTGTCAAACTTTTTACTTTCTTTCCTTTTAGTCCCCACATAACTAACCCTTGTATCTTACAATTAGCAGGTCCATACTAAGTATTTGGGGTGTCAGGGTTAAACATCCCTTACAATTGCATTTGCTGAGAAACAAATAGATGGAAGTTCGAGAAGACGAGAATTATTTACAGTCACCATAATTTGTTTTTCTTCCCGCATAGCAGGATGGAGTAAGGGTGGGTCAGGAACGTAGGCCCAGTATACTTCAGCTGTCGTCCTCGGAATCAGCTTCATCAGGAAGGTGGTCTTCAAAGTGTTCAGTCCTGTGTTGTTGAAGTTGAGAGAAATCAAACTCCAATTGGTCTCTGCGTTGCTTTGAATCCACAGGCCACACAGCATGAGCAGGAACCTATCAAGGTGTCCCATTATTTCTAGGAAAAACACAAATAGAACCCCGAACCTGGGTAATTACAAGGTCAGGTCCTTCCATTGATTAGTTTCCAAGTTTTTCCACATGACCGTTGTTCTGGAGGCAGAATCATGGAAAAAATGTCTATCAGCTGCAGATTTACCTTGAGAATCCAAAATTAAAAAATTTAAAGTAAATAAAGTTAAAGATAACAGGTTGCGAGGGGATTCAGAAACCAGAGGGCCTAATTCCCCCGTTTTTATTTCTTTTTTTTAAGATAGATTTTAAGAGTTTTATTAGCTTGTTCTACAACAGCCTGACTTTGAGGATTATAAGGTCAGAGGACCAAAAATACCTGTTGGAATACAAACAAGTTAAATTTTAGCCTGTCATTTAGCATTAGGATAAAAACACTTGATGTTTTTAATACTTGTTTGTTAAAACATACCTTAAGAATTTTTTAGCTTTACATATGTAAAGTAGCATATATTAGAACTTTGACCTTTAGTGACTCATATTTAATTAACATTTAAAAGACTGTAATACTAAATTGTTTTTTACATATAAAAAGCACAGTTATAAGACTTAAATATATCTTGTTTTGTTGATGTTAAACCAAGAATACTTTATGTATTGTAATTGGTGTTTAGCATTTAACTTATTAGTAAAGATAAGTCATTTATAAAAACTTACTTATTCTTACTTAGTTTACCCATTTTAACCATCAGTTAGCACTTTAACTTACTATTTTAATAAAGTATCCTAAAATAAACAAGCATTGTAATCTTTAATATCAAATAGCAACAGACATGTACTCTTAATCATTTAACCTGAAAGAAGTATCTGTTAACCTTTAATAATAACAAATAAAAAGCTTATTTGTTAAAGATTTAAATTACATGAACTAAAAGGTATTTGGATCCATTTTAAACTTACTGAGCGCTCTTAAACTAACTTTGGTACCATGTAGACGATAGACAGACAATACATTTATGGATACAGACATACACAAAAGTAGACAGCAAACATATATCTTATAGCTTTAACTTGCCAGGCATTGAATCTCCATAGTCCACTCCTTTAAAATATTTCCAATTAATATGTACCCAAGGGGTGAGGCCTCAGGGATAGCAACAGAATTACCCATATGTTGTAATTTGTGCACTTTCAGGGTTTCCGTGTGTTAAACGAAACAACTTGGATATCATCTGCCAGTCAGGATTAGATTTTACATCTGTCCTTGCTGTCAATCTACCAATGGCTAGGCGTTCCTGCCACGGAGATGCAGCACAATTCCACCTGCAGTTTGGGAATCAAGTGTCCTTGAATTCTCAATCTGCAGTTTTCCGAGTGCTCCTATTTAGCCCCTACAACTCTACATAGATACATATACACGCATACACACACTCATACATTTTATAAAAGACAAACAATACAAAAAATTGGTTTTGCAGATCTTAAAAGGACTTAAGGACATTCCTGGAAAGAACAAAATCAGGTAGATGTCAGTAAAAGAATCATTGTTATCTCTTGAACAGGAGGGATGAATGACTTTATGGTGAGGTCTATTTTTTTTTTTTCGGTACTGGGGATTGAACTCAGAGGCATTCTACCTCCGAGCTCTACCCCCAGCCCTATTTTTTTATTCTTTATTTTGAAACCGGGTCTCACTAAGTTGTGGAGTGCCTCACTAGGTAGCTGAGGCTGGCCGCGAACACGGATCCTCCGGTCTCAGCCTCCCGAATGCTGGGATTACAAGCGTGCGCCACCACGCCCGGCTTGGTGGTGATGTCTATTTTAACACATCTTAGGCAGAACAGGTTTTGCCCCCTGCAGCTGTAAGGCTATTCCTCCTTCAATTAGACAGTGTTACCACAAGGTTAGGTCTTTAGTAAAGACATTTTCTTGGATCTTAAAATTGGACTAACTTATTTCCCAAATACAAAATAGAAAAAAAAAAAAAAAAAAAGAACAATTATATAAGTCAATATATTTAGTTAAGGCAAAGTTCTGCGAATGCTCCCTATCTGACATTAACTGCATAAGACAAACTAACTGGTTTGTCAGAACACGTGAGATTACAAAGAGACATGTTACAATTACACTTATAAAAGTTTTAGACAGTTTAGACAGTCAAAGATTGGCCCTTAAGTGTTTTGGGTCGAAATATGTGATATTTTGTGGAGGTAGCTCCCTTGACTTTCACCTCAAGGTCGGTTACCTCCCACCGTGTCTCGGTGGACCCCACAAAAGTGGGGGTGCTCAAAAACACTGGGAGACCAACCCCTCATATGCGTTTTTTCCGGACAAGCAAATTGTGTTCCATCTGACCCAGGAACGGGGTATGTTGCCTAAAGGAGTTGGTCCCTGTCTTCGGTGCTTTTATGAATAGGCACTCATTTTCTAAGGGGAAGCGGGTTTGGCCAGGAAAAGAGAGAGCAGGAAAACAGAGAGAGAGAGAGAGAGAGAGAGAGAGAGAGAGAGAGAGGATCTTTACCAAAATCCCATAACTCCCTAACTTAAGCAAAGTTTACACAATTAAACAGCAGCATACAATAACAACAAAAGACCCATGATCTTATTTGTATGTTTTAAGGATTTTTTACTTAGCACAAAACTAGGATTTTTAAACAAACAAACAAGACATAACAAAAAACGACCTAAGATTAGATCAACCTCTGTCCTCAGTGAATTGTACAGCTATCTGAATTTTGCATAAATATTTTTACACACTTTTAATTATTAGTGTACATCAACTGACTTTTTATAGGTAAAATAGCTCATTTACAATCCTTATTAGCATTTTTAAAAGCAAGCATATTTGTTATCTGTTGTCTGGTTACAAAATCTGTAAATCCTTCAGAGGGTCCTTGAACTACTCTAGTAAGCAGCTCCCCAGCACCTTTATTAGGGAAAGCAGACTAAGCTCTCTTTGCTGTAGCAGTTATTTGAGCATACACTCCAGGGTCATAATTAATCTGTGCTGGTAAATTATCGTACCCCAGCACCTTTATTAGGGAAAGCAGACTAAGCTCTCTTTGCTGTAGCAGTTATTTGAGCATACACTCCAGGGTCATAATTAATCTGTGCTGGTAAATTATCGTATTGTCCTTCTCCTGTCAGCATGTTTACACCTCTTTGGGGTTGTCCAGCCTGAGCATTTATCCTTGCTGTTTTAATTGCTTGTTCCTGAAATTCTGATCTCCAAATTAAATAATCTCCTCTAGACAGTATAGCTCTTGCCAACATTTTCCAATCCATAGGTGCTAAATTTTGAGTATCATACTGTTGCATAAGGGCAAGAACAAACGGAGAATGAGGTCCATAAGCAGAGACTGCATCCTTTAACATTTCTATCTCTTTTGTGGGTATCAAAACATGCTGCCTTTGCCGATTGCTATCCTCAAGAACAGGGAAAGCTGCAGACCTGAACTGCACTCTTACAGGGCTCTCTACTTCCTTGGGCTCCCAAGATCTCCATTTACAACATAATTGTCTACCAGAAGAGCCTGTTTTGTGCCCGGGTGGTGCTGAAGGTTGGGCTAGACTGTCATCTATTTGTTTTCTTATCCTTTTGGCACATTTACTGAATTTGTTAGCAGTCTCTACTTGTAATTGTAATTCTTTAATTTGCTGAATGATATTCCTTTCCTCCTGTTTCAATTCTTTTATCTCACTACCTCCTGAATTATATGCATTCTTCTCTAATTCTTTCTCCTCCTTGTGAGGGGAGGAAGGAGTATCCTCCTCCTCATCCAACTCTGACTTTTGGGATAACTCTTCCTGTATCTCCTGCATAGTTGCTTCAAGTTCTCCTAATTCTTCCCTAGTCCTTTGATCAGTGCCTTTTAGGCAATCATTTGCTAATCTCCATATGGAAAATCCCCAAATTGGAAAATTAGAGGAGCCCTGTTTTCTTAGAGCTGCCTGTAAATCTTCTTTCACTTGGTTCCAATCTCTCGGGGTAAGAGATCCTCCATATGGGAACCAAGGGCTATATTCTTCCACCAAGTTTACAAAGTTTCTTACAGTAGCAGCTCTAAGCCCACTGCCTTGGTGCTTTAAAAGAACAGTCAAATCCTGGGTTAACTTACTTTTTGAAGTCCCCTTGACACTTAATCCTGGGTTACCTTCCTTTTCGAAGTCCCCTTAATACTTAATACTGGGTTACCTTACCCATAATGATCACTGGTATCGTGCTTACCAGTCTTCCAATACACTCCCGTTTGAGTGGCTCCTCAGTACCCTTCGATCGTGCAGATCTCTGTGGGACCTCCAATTGCCACGGACCAGCCGGGCAAGAGTTACTTCTGCCGATGAACTGAGAGCTGAAAATAAGACAAAGACAAGACAAGACGCCACAGACGGACACACACACACACACAAACACCTTGCAAGGGGAAAAGAGTAGGATGATTTTATTGGAAGGCTTAGGTACATTTATATCGCAGCATGGCCATTGAGTACATGCTTAACAGACATTATTTCAAAGACCAGATGGTGCCACACAATTGCCCCTGAGGAAAAACCTGTTTTCTTCCTTAAGGCCTCTGCGCCTTATCTAGCAACTCTTTTTCGGGGAACTGAAATTGTATGAGCCGTAAACTCTCGCCATTCTGTCTCCTGGGTAGTTACAGATTTACTATCTTAAAGATCACGATGCACAATAGTCACATACCTGCTCTGACTAAGCACTTCCCAAATCGTAGCCATTTTAGCTCCCTAAGTTTTTTTGCTCCTTACAAGTAGTCATTATTTTAAAAGTAAAAGGAATAGGTAAAATTAATTTTAATAAGACTTCTTTTTTTTTTGCAGTACTGAGGAGTGAACCCAGGGGCATTTTACCTTGGAGCTATACCCCCAGCCTTGTTTGTTTGTTTTTGAATAGGGTCTCCTTAGGTTACTGAGAGTCTTGCTACATTGCTAAGGCTGTCCTCAAACTGTGATTCTCCCATCTCAGTCTCCCAAGTACTGGGAGCTTGTACCACCACACCTGGAATAATACATTTTATTTAATTTGTGTATCCAAAGTATTCTTTCAGCAAGTAACTAATATAAAATTATGAATCAGATGTTTTCCTTTTTATTTTCATACTGTTTTTGAAATTTAGTATTACACTTGTAGTACATCTCAATTTAGCAACATTTCAAATGCTCAAGTTTTCAATTAGTTTAGAGAATAAAATCCAATTTTAATATTAGACCAGGATAAAGTTAGGAAAGTTAGACTGCATTAGATGTTTAAATTATATCAATAGTTCTAACTTATTACTAAATAGTTATGGTCTTATTCAAGTGGAAACAATTACCAATATGATGCATACTGTATAAAGGTAGTAAAAGCAGAGCTGCTTTGATTTGGGTAATGATATTTGATTTGGTTGGGTGGGGTGAGAATGAGTGAGTCCCCAATGCCCTTGCTTAAAATTCATCCAACCAGGTATTCAATAAGGACTCTTCTAACATTGAAAGTTTGTTTTATAAAGTCAAAAAGATGAGTTTAGATTAACTACTAGTATATATATTTTTTATATTTAAGGATTTTTTTTTTTTCAGTACTGGGGATTGAGTCCAGGGGCATTCTACCTCTGAGCTACACTCCCAGCCCTATTTTTCATTCTTTATTTTGAGTCAGGGTCTCACTAAGTAGCTGAGGCTGGCCATGAACCTGCGTTTCAGCTGAGCATTGTGGTGCATGCCTGGAATACCAGTACTTGGAAAGCTGAGACAGGAGGATTGCAAGTTTGAGGTCAGCCTCAGCAACTTAGCCAGGCTGTCAGCAACTTAGTGAGACCCTATTTCAAACTAAAGAATAAAATAGGGCTGGGGGTATGGATCAGAGGTAGAACACCCTGGGTTCAATCACCAGTACATACACACACACACACACATACACACACACACACACACACACACATGCAAAATAAATAAATAAATACCATGGATGATTGAAGGTCCATATTTGCCTGTACTTATTTATTCTTACCCAAAATGTGTGGGTCTTTGCTTTTCCTACTAACCTGTAAATCACTTGAGAGCAAGAACTATATTTCTAAAGCATCTAGGATATTCTTGGAAGTGTTACAGTTTTAAATATGCCATAATTAGCAACCAGAAAGATGAGCTGCACTAGTAATTTCTGAGTTTATAAAATTGATTTAGCATTATTTTGTAGAACCACCTCACTACTGGTTACTTCAAAAAATGGCAAGAAAAATAATAACTCTTAACTTTATGGGACTTATATTCCAAAATTAAGTGTACTTAGTTAATGGGGGCTACAGAGAAGTATCGGAAATTTGTAGTACAGATTCTTTTCCAGTTTAACCCTCTGTTGTGATTTTTACATGGGCTTTTAAATAATTTCCTAGGGAGAGGAAAATAAAATTAATCATAAGAACATTATTAACTTTATAAACCTGGAAGATCACCAAAAATAAGCACATCTAAAAGTTTCTGATTAACATTTAAAACAATAGTCTGTGCTGTTTCTATTTTATGTTTGTTTAGTATAAGGAGTAAAATTTTGGAATAATGTCCAGGTAACCACTAATTGAATCTATGAATCACAGACTTGATGGTTGGTAGGTCTGTCAAACAGTTCTATAGTGTGCCATTCATCAGAGCAGTTTTTCAGCTATAGAACAAGGTGATATTTACCACTCCTTTCCTGAACTATTATACTACTGATGTGAAAAAGGTAGGAATCTCACTTTACTGTGTATACCATATGTCCAATATGTCATAAAATCTCAGAGTCATATGTTACATACAGTAAAGCTTGTTGAGCTTGTTGACTGAGACACTTAACATATTTGCTCTGAAATTGGGTCTATGTTTTATGTTTACCCTAATAAGTAATTTTTTCTTATATCTTATATTGAATATTCTAGTTTTTCTACTCCTAGGACATATGTATTTTTATTTTTATACCTAAATGTATATTCGTGTGACTTCCTAAGATAGTAGACATACACGCTAACAAATTTAAACTTTTAAAGCAGAGACTCATACATACCTCTTTTATGTACTCCATTATACTAGGATAATAGCCTCCTTATAAACATTCAGTAAATATTTGTAAAGTATATGACCTAAAAGTCTTGCTTGACACTTTTTTATCTCTAAATTATTCTTTTCTTTTTCTGTCTTTTATATGTGTTTGTGATTTTCTCCTCCTCTTTCTGGCAGGTGTTATGATGCTACAACTTTTGGAAAAAGTGATTGAGTTGGAAAATTGGACAGAAGGGAAAGGCCTCATTGTCCATGGGGCAAAAAATACTTTCTCTTCAGGATCTGATCTGAATGCTGTGAAAGCACTAGGAACTCCAGAGGCAAGTGTTGTACAAATTATCCCTTAGATTGTACATGTGTGATCAGACATCTGTGACTGAGATATTTATATTTTACCTATGTGGTTATTATCATGATTCTTTAATAGCTTTCCAAAGATCAGAGGGGTTGGGACTTTGGTGATATTAAAGAAAATTATAAGAAGGATGATAAAGGAGAAATAAGTGGTTCTGAAGGTTTAACCAGTAGGGATATCTGTAAAGAGCAATCTGGTTAACATTTAGAAATTACTACTCTTTGTGGTTTAGCAGAGCACTCTCAGTTGTGAGTTGTGTTGATGATTTTGCATACTTGGATACCCTCTCTCTTTCTTGCTATCAGGGTTGTTCCTGCTAGTTCCCCCAAACCCTAATTATCTTTCTTTTCCAGGTTAATTGATCCTTTTTTTAAAAAATTTAATTGTGAAAATTGTAGATTTACAGAAAGTTGCTAATGTAGAATAGATTTACCATATACTCTGCACCCAGTTTCCCTTGAGTTTTACATCTTTTATTACTGTGGTACATAGATTGGTCACAACTAATGAACCAGCACTGGTTTTGCTGTTGTTTATTTGGTACTGAGGATTAAACCTAGGGGAATTCTACCTTTAAGCTACATCCCCAGCTTTTTAAATTTATTTTTTGTTTATTGTTTATTTTTATTTTTTGGTATGGAGATTGAACCCAGGGACATTCTACCTCTGAGCTATACCCCAACCTTTCTTATTCTTTATTTCGAAACAGGATCTCTCTAGGTTTCTGAGAGTACCACTAAGTTGCTGAGGGACTGGTCTTGAACCTGCAATCCTCCTGTCTCAGCCACAGCCATTACATCTGGCTTTTTTTTTTTTTAAAACAAGGTCATGCTAATTTGCTTAAGGTCTCCCCTAAATTGCTGAGGTTGGCCTCAACCCTGAGATTCTCTTGTTTCAGCCTCTCAGGTACTGAATTACAGGCATGTACCATATCTAGTGCCAACATTGGTATTTTATTGTTAATGAAAATACACTGTATGATTTCATATGTAAAGTCTGTTCATTAGTAAAGTTTGTTCTTTGTACAGACATTTTCCAAGACCCGTTCTCATCAATTTCTGCAGTAAATTTGTTGGTTGACACCTGAAAACTAGAGGCATCCATCACTTGTTGCCATATACATCTTCCAGTCTCCTCAAGGGAATCTGGAATTGTGAATCTGCTTTACAATACGTGTGCTTAGAACAAAATTAGAATTGATTTATCTTATTTATTTTCTATTACAGATGAATTCTTATTGTACCTTTATGACATCTCCCTAATCATAGTATAGGACATATGTAGGATAAAATAAGTGATTTGCATAAAATTTTCTATGTGGATAATATTAGGAAACATTTATATGTATAAAATATAGGGTATGTTAATCACATTTCTGATTTTAAAATTAATAAGAACTAGAAATGATGCATGTAAAGCTCCTGATAATCATTTAACATTTTTATATAGACTATATTCTTATATAATTGAGAAGTAACTATAAATATGTGTAAAACTGAAATTTAAAATGGCCTTGGGACTTAGAGAATTCATGCACATGTATAAGTTGCAGCTGTATGTATGAATACATTTCCCTTCCCAACTGAGACATTCTGAGACTCTTAACCTGACTTCAAGTTGTAAACAGTTTTTTTCTCACTGAAGCTGTTCTTTATCCAACATACTGACTCTTTGTTGATACAGTTGCATCACTAGCATCTGTTTATTTGGTTCATTTGCTTTTTCTGTGAATGTGTTAACTGGAATATATGATGATTTTAGTAGTTGGGTTACATTCATTCCCTTCTCATTATAATGAAATGCATGAAAGTGATTATTAAATGTCCTTTTAAAAAAGAGAATTAGGTTAATGTTCTTGCCACTGTAATTTTTCAGTCTTTAAATGTTTATTAATGAAAATTACCAGCCAGGCCTTGTGATATATGCTTGTAATCCCAGTACTTGGGAGGGAGGTTGAGACAGGAGGATTGCAGGTTTACATCCAGCCTCAGCTACTTAGGTCCTCCACAACTGAGTGAGACCTTGTTTCAAAATATAGAATAAAAAATAGGGCTGGGGGTGTAAATCAATGGTAGAATGCCCCTGGGTTCAATCCCCAGTACTGCAAAAACAAAAGAAAACAAAAACCCAAAATATAAACAAAAACAGAAGACTATTACAATGAAACCCTCATGTATCTATAATAGCATCAATAACTGTCAACATTTTATTATATTTGTTTAGCTTTCACTCCACTCTTCTTTTCCTTTTAAGTATAACCAGTTTCTTAGGAAGTTGACTTCATTTTAGTATCCTTTATTTAATGAGAAGAGAAAGTGCTCTAGCTGTCCCTTGTAGGCAGTTAATTCTTAGTTGAAAAGCTAAAGGGCAGGAGATGGACTAGCAACAGAGGATTATCCCTGAAAAGTTTCAGAAAAGAAAAAGGAATAAAATGGAAAAAATAATGTAAATATTAATCCAATTATAGGATTTAGATTTGATTGCCACATGTTCCATAGACTATAAGAGCCTTTTTCCCCCCTAGGGAGGAAATATTAAGTCCAATTATAAGCTTCATGATATAGGTACATAAACACCTATTTACTTTGCAATGAATGGGTATGATGCCTCAAGGAAACGTCTGGTCATTTAGAAGCCTGCATGTCATTTTTTGTCTCCTGAACTCCTTTGTCAACTCTTCTACCAATATTGCTTCTTATTTTTTTGCTCTTTAAATTTTTACAGTGATGCCAAAGTTCTTGGCTAACTCTTTTACATTTGCTACTACTACTGTCCAGTTCTATTTTTGCCTTACTAATTTAGATAAAAACCATTTTAAGTTTTCTTTAAACCCTTCTATGTATCTTGAGAAAATTTATAAATCCATACAACAAGCACTTTTTTTAAAAAAAGGCTCATTTGTTGTTCTAGAATAAGACACTTTTACAGGCTGAGAGTTTTTCCACTCATAATCAATGTGGCTTAAATATGATGGGGTATGTTGGCAGAGCATATTAACATCTTATCTTTGTTATACTAGCAAGACCTAGAAAAGTACAATTGGATCTCAGGATATCATCCAGATCGGTTGAGAATATCATTGTCTAGAGCAGCTTTCCAGACCTTTTTTTGGTAATTCCCAGCTTCTAGCTTTCATGTTAGCAGGTCTAGCTTTTCATTGGTTTCTTACTTCTGCTTACTCTATCACAGGTAGTGGTTTATTTCTTATTGGCTTATTTTCTTCCTTTAACCCAGAAAGTAGATTGAGCATTTAACTATGATTCTCTTATCCTGGTCTTGTTGATCAATAATATTTAATTTGTTTTATGATACACTAAAATCTCAAACACACCTGTTTTCTCATTGCCAGAACTGTTAGTGACATTAATAATTACAATGATGTATAAAAATTTGTTCTCCTACTGTACATCAGACACTATTCTAAGCTGTTTATGTGTTTTTTTACTATGTTAATTGGCCTTTTGTCTTTGTGACCAAAATACCTGAAAAGAACAACTTAGAAGAGGAAATGTTTGTTTGACTTATGGTTTCAGAGGTTTGGTCTATGGTTGGCCAGCTCCAAGGCAGAAACATCATAGTAGCAGGGTGTGGTGGAGGAAAACTGCTCAGTTTTCAAAGGTAGTCAGAAGGGGAGAGGAGAGGGGGAGAGAAACAGAGAAGAGTGAGTGAGCAAGGAGGGTGCTGGGGAAATATATAGTCCCACATGACTTCCTTCCCAAATGACCTCCTCCAGCCATGCCCACCTCTGAACCTTTCTGCATTGGGGATCAAGTTTTCTACATCTAAACCATAACACTAGCCCTCTTAATTAAATAGTGCTGTTATTAGCATCATTGTACAAACAAGGAGACTGAGTGACAGAGAGCCAAAGTTTCTTGAGCAAAGTCAAACCAACTAGTAAGTGATAGAGTCCAGAATCAAACCCAGACAGTTTTGCTGTAGAGTCTGCTCTAATCATTATTCCATACCACTTCTAAACGTTTTTAATGTGATTTTTATCTTTTGAATGATAATTTTAATAATACATAGGATGACTCATATTTCTAACAATTCTAGGTAGTTCTATGAGAATTTTAAGTAATCTAAATCTTACAAAAGAAAAATAGGCCTCTGAAAGTTACTTTATGTGGATGATTTAACAAGCTGTATTGGAAAGGATTTTAACAATATGAATCAGTCTACTTTTAAATCTTTTTAGCCCTTTGTGCCTGCATTAATTTTCTTACTGCTTTGTGTGATATAGACTGACCCTCCTGTTAAAGGCTTTGGATTAGGAAATTCCAACCACATTGGTTTTTACCTTTCCTTGTCTGCATTTATTTTACAAATCAACATAGTTCTCCATCTAAAATTCATCTGATTCTACTAACTTCAACAAACATGGACTATATAACAAACATCTTGCTAGCCTGTGAGAATAAAGAAGCCATACTATCAACCTCAGGAACTTATTGTATGTGACTAGCACCTATCATCTCTCCTTCTCCTCTAGAAAGCCTACCCCACCCCAATTGAAATGAATTGTTTCCTCTTTGGCACTCTTCTCATTTTTTTCCAAGCATCTTGTTAAAAAACTTACTATTCTATACTTTAATACTTGTTCCATTTCTGTATATTTGGTAAGATTATTGAGTATTTAGTTACTATATTCCCTAGCTCCCATCTTATATAGATAATATGTGTAATAATAAAATCAAATACATAATCCTTACACAACAATCCATAAATATTATAGTTAAGGTACAAAATGCTATGCAAACACAAAAGAGAAAATGGTTATAGGATTTAGAAATCTTGATGGAAAAATATCTGGGCATTCCTTGAAATAGATAGAGATAAGGACAGGCTGCTCCAAATAGTGGAAACAGTGTGAGCAAAGACATAGAAACAGTAAATGTAAGAAGGTATTACAGGAATGGCAAATATTTTGTTAGTGCTAAAATTAAGATGATTGAATGAGGGATATAGTAGTCAGTAAAGGTGGTGAGATTAGATTGTCGAGAAATCTAGACTTTATACAGAAAGGTTCATCAGGTAGCAGGATGGAAGTTGTATTTAAGAAAAAAAGAAATTAAATACAGAAAGATTGGTTAGGAAGTAGAGCAGTAGAGCTGTTGTAGTAATCAGGCACCAGTAACACAGATCTAAGTTAATGGGAGTCAAATAAGAAAGGATTGATATTGGAAATATTTCAAAGGGAGAACTGAGGGAACATAGTAACTCATTGAATATGGATCAGTTGTGAAATGAAATGGAAGTTAATGATAACACCAAAATTCTGAGACTTATTAACCATTAACTCAGAACTCTTACACTAACTTTTTTCCTTAACTCAGAACTCATATTTATGTAATCTACAGTGTATAGGCACCTCGTGTGTGTGTGTGTGTGTAAGAGTGTATGTGTGTTTATCTGTGTATGTGTGTGTGTGTGTGTGTGTGTTACTGGAGATTGAACCCAGGGGCGTTCTGCCTCCGAGCTACACTCCAGTCCTATTTTACTTTTTACTTTGGAACAAGGTCTCACTCAGTTGCTGAGGCTGGCCACGAACCTGTAATCCTCCTACTTCAGCAGCCCAAGTACTGGGAAGCATGTGCTACCATGCCAGGCTGTGTAGGCATCTTTTAATCTTTTCAACCATCCTTTAAATCAAATAGAACAATTTTTTTAACCCCATTCCATATGGAAGAGGAAAGCTAATTTCATAGTTAGGATTTGATTAAGTTCATATTGTTATTAAGTAGTAGCACTAGATTCAAATTCAGGTTTTTTTTTCCCAGTTGATTTTTGTCATGTTGAGTTTGCGGTACTGGCAGAATATGGAAATGTCTAGTAGATTTTAGTCCTTCACATGAAAACAATAGTTGAAACAGTGGGAGTGGATGAGATTTCCAAGGAAGAAACTATAAAGAAGTGAGAATCAAGGATTGAATTTTTGAGAATACATGCATTTAAGGGATTAGCTGAATAAGAGGAACCATGGATGGAAACTGAGCAAGAACAATCAAATAGGAAGAGAATCAGGAGTGTAAAATTTTAGAAACTAAGAGAAAGTATCAC
>PVLC010010743.1:19720-48230 GCA_004027655.1 Graphiurus murinus
CTTTCCTTTTATATTTATCTTTGTAGAGGTAATAGGAGATGGATCTTTGCCTCTTCCCTCCAAATTTCAGAATAGAACTCCTTACTGTCCTAGATATATGATCTGACTCTCATATGTGCATCTTTGCTTATATCTCATGCAAAGCTGAACTCAAGGAGCCCTAGGATATCAAGAGTTGAATACATCATCATTTGTATTTCAGATGGCATCAATAAATTTTAAATGGAAACTCATTTTCAAAATAAGTTAGATACAGTTTTGTCTTTATTACTTATTAAAATATGAATTTTAAAATAGTACTTATGTAATATACTTGCATTATACCTTTGTTTTTATGCTTATTTAAAGGATGGAATGGCCTTATCTATGTTCATGCAAAACACCTTAACAAGATTTATGAGGTAATGTATCTTTCTTTTAAAAACTTGATGTCTAAAAGACCAAAATAGTTCACCATTATTACATTATTTGTACCAGTTTAAAAGTAAAGGGTAGTTTTCAAATTATATAGTTTAGTGATGAACTATTTCTTTGTGCCATGGAGAAGAGTCATTTAATTAAATATATGCGAAGTTTACAGAGGATTTTTATGAATAAGAGAAGTGAGGGAGCAAAAGAATTTAAGACATAGCCCCTTTCCCTACAGAGCTTATATAACTTGCTATCTTAAAGAATAGACATGGGGCAAGTCAAATACTGATACTGGAGCAGAATAAAGACTCTGATCAGTAGACAACAGAGATTACCTCATATTGAGAATTAGTAGGATGTATAGTGAAGTGGGCTGGAGCCAGAGGAAAGAAAAGAACAGTAGATGGAGAAGGCTTTTACATAGCACGCTTGTAATCCCAGCATTTGGAAGGCTGAGACCAGAGGATCTGGGTTCGTGGCCAGTCTCAGCTACCTAGTGAGGCACTCTGCAACTTAGTGAGACCCTGTTTCAAAATAAATAATAAAAAATAGGGTTGGGGGTATAGCTCGGGGGTAGAAGGCCCCTGAGTTCAATCCCCAGTACTGAAAAAAAAAAAAAGAGAAGGCTTTAACAGCTTTCTGAGAAAGATGGATTTACTCGGCATCTAGGTAAAGAAGAAAATGGGAAAAAAATCCTTTCATGCATTTGAAGGTACAAACTAACATGTTTTGCTTAATTAGCTTTCTGCATTTATATTCTGAATATAAACATTTAAAAATTATGGAAACTAAGTAAATTTATATTTAAGCATAGTATTAATTGGACATTATTAAATTTTTAGTATGTACCGAACCTGAGATTCTAAAAAGAACAATAGAATTGTGGCATTACTATTCTAAAATACTTCTTTCATTGTCTTAGCTTCTGTTCACCTTTCTGCCCATTATGTTTAACTTTTTCTCAGATAAATCTGAAAATTTACTCTTTTTAAAATAATCATTTGTACTTAGGAACAATGTGTATTAAGAAATGGTCCATTTCTTTATGACTGAGGCTTTATATTTGGGTTAAAACCTACAGAAAATTCTGTACCTTTAAAACATTTAGATTTACCTTCTAGTATTCATACACTCATAAATAGCAAGGTGAGAGGATGTTTGATACCACAAAATAATGCCTGTATAATTTGCAGATTATTTCTATAATGAAGTTTTTTTATTAATTGGTACATTATAATTATATATTTTTATTAGGTACAAGCTGATAAAGGTATATATGCACACATTTCTCATTTAACCCCTTCCCCAATTCCCACCCCACTCCCTCGCCCTCCCTTCTTCTCAAAATGGATGCAACTGGAAAACATGAGAAGATTTTTGATAGGGACCTTTAGTACACAGTTTTGGAGCTTTGTCTTGTGGAACACATTTTATGCCATTGGCTACAGCCTTACTTTTCCTATCCTTAACCAATATCAGTAAAAATGGACTAAGATAGGGCTGCGTGTGGTGTTGCATGCCTGCAGTCCCAATACTTGGGAGGCTGATTCAGGAGGATCACATACAGGTTTAAGGACAACCTCAGCATCTTAGGCTTTCAGCTTAGTGATACCCTGTTTCCAAATAAAAAAATAAAATAAGGCTGCTAGTGTGGCTCAGAGGTAGAATGCCTCTGGATTCAACCTCCAATGCAAAAAAAAATAATAATAATTAATTAAAAAGAAAGAAAATGGACTAGCCAGGAATGGTGGCACACGCTTGTAATCCCAGTACTTGGGAGGCTGAGACAGGAGGATCTGAGTTCACGGCCAGCCTGAGGCCCTCTGCAACTTAGTGAGACCCTGTTTCCAAATAAAGAATTAAAAATAGGACTAGGAGTGTAGCTCGGAGGTAGAATGCCCCTGGGATCAATCCCCAGTACAAAAAAAAAAAAAGAAAGAAAGAAAATGGACTAACATAGTATCACATAAGAATATTCCCAGTTTTCAGCTGCTGAGAGCGTCTTGGGGCTGTATGTTATACAAAGCACCCATATGCCAGGGTCCAGCCCTCGTAGCAGTGGGGTCGGGGGTCCCTCGATAGGTGTGGATTGAGACGAGGTCTCAAGAATATGCTCACACCCAATGCAGTGAAGAAGCACATCTGTTTTATTTTTCGTCAGTCGTCGTTTTATACTATTTTTTTTTTTTTTTTTTACAATGAGGCATATAGAACAGGAATTTTTACAGACTTGTTTTTCCAAAGTTTATCCTCAAGCAGTTAAGGTTACAACACGTATATAAAAATTCTTTTCCATTAGTTAAAATCTTTACAATTTTGTTTAGCCCTGTTAAGAGTGTTCTATCTTATCTCAGGAAGTTAGGGGGTTCCAGGTGGGACCACGTAGGTAGCTATTTAGATAAACTTGCAAAGCCTGTTTCTAGACTAATGCTTGTAAAAGGTTAATGCATTGGGTTGTCTCAAGGCACTGCTTGTTTTCAGCTAAGAGATCAGTATCTGTCAGGCCACATGTTTCTAAGAAGTTTTCCTTTATAATTAATATGAAAGTAAAACCCAAAGCACCCCAAGTTTCCAGAATATAATAATGCAAAGTGGGATATCCCACGCTTTCCTTCTTTTGGAAACGTCTGCCTTGCAGGACTCCAGCGGACCGAGCCTTGCTCAAGATCCAGCTATTAAGGTGCTGTGGCATCCATACTTGGAAGAAAGTAGCTTTATGCCTTTACTTTAAAAATCGCTAATGATTCAAGGAGGTATTTTGATAAACCTATGTGGAATTTAATGTGAATTATTGTGTTTTTAGTATTATAGTATTTTTCTTCTCATTGTGCACAAGTTCAAGGATCTGTCCCTCAGTGTGTGTGTGTGTGTGTGTGTGTTATAAACAGGGCAGTAATTTGGTTTCTACTATATTTTAAGATTTTTGAACTAGCATTTTTAAGTTAATTAGCATTTGAAATTAAAACTATTAATATCTGCTTTTCCTTTAATTATACAGACTTCCTCTAATAAGTGTTGCACTGGTTCAAGGTCGGGCAATAGGTGGAGGAGCAGAATTTACTACAGCATGTGATTTCAGGTAAATAAAAATTGCAGTATTTCTTACACAAATACAATTAGCATATGCTCAGATTTATTTTCTACTTTAATTTTAATATTCTCTATTTTTAAACAAGATAATCAGCGAATTTTTGTCAGTCACTAAAGTAGATTGAGAGTTTAGTACAATTACTATTTATTCATTTAAAAATTTAAAAACAATGATTTTGAATAAATCAAATCCAAATTAGTAATACCATTGGAGAAGAAAACTAAGGAAATATATGAAATTTTAAAATCCAAAAGAATCATACCAAAAAAGTGAACAAATGAAAAAAGGGAAAAGAGAACAGAGAAGAACAGACTGCTATATCTGTCCTCTTACCAGTAAAAAGGATGTTTTCTGAGCTCCATTGAATACCTTTTCCCTGTGATTTATAGCAACTTTGTAGGGCTTTGGGGAAGACTTGAGAATAAAGTTAGAGAAAGTTCTTTGGGCCCAGTAGCTCTTCAGTCTCTAGAATTTTTTTCAGTATTAGATAGCTATACCATATAGGAATGGCATTTTGTAAAATTCAGTATTTTATATGTGTTTGAAATTGCTTTCTCAGTACCATTCCCAAGATATATAAGCATATTTGTAAGGAAATTAATACAATAATCTGTACCAGATCACACAATTGAGCCTCTTTATAATATAAGCAGTAGTATATATAGCGTAAAACAGTAAAAAAAACCTAAGCACTGGAGTCAGATAGACTTGGGTTTAATCTCAGTTTGCCATGTTTATCTATTTAACTTTGAGTAACTATTTTACCTCTCTACATTTCAATTTCTTAATTTATAAAATGGAAATCTCTCTCTTAAATCTATAACTTTAAATGGGATCACGAATATATAGATCTTAGCATAATGCTTAACCTAAAATATACTTATACACAAAATATTATTGCTTAGGATCTTAAAATTTTGTCACACAGCTCTCTGGTACACAACTATTCTGCTATACTTTTATTCTTTTTTCATTTGGGAAGTTTTCAACCTTAGGGTGAACTCTGGCTTCACGCTTTGTTTTTCCTACTCATTATACACTTCTAAGAAAAATGTTGGAACATACATTAACTTTTGTTTGCTTTTAGATAGTAGGGAACAGGTTATTCTGCTCTGGCAAGTGATGCTCTAGATATTTTAACACATTATGTTATGTAACATTTTAACACTTTTTAAACTTTTTGAGGTATGAATTACATAGTTAAATGCATCCATTTTAATCATATAGTGTAAATGAATTCCAATGAGTATAGCTACCTCCACAATTATGATAGAGATTTTTATTACCCCCCATGTTTGTATATACCACTTCCCAGTGTATTCCCATTCTTAGTTCAAGGGAAACACTGATCACTTTCTCACTGTAAAAATGATTTTTTTTTAGCATTTTATATAAATTCATAAGTGTGTACTAGTGTACTACAGTTGTTTGACTTCCTTCATTCAATGCAGTTATTTTGAGATTCATCCATGTTTTACCATGAATTGTTACTTCATTACTTTTTAATGTTGGAAATTATTTTATTGAAAGGGTATACTCACTTGTTTTTGAGCTTCATCTGTGTTATTGTATACATACCTGGTTTGTTTTGTTGCTCTGTAGTACTCCTTTGTATGCGTATACATACAGCTCAGTGGGTATCACACATTGATGAACACATGAGCTATTTCCAATTTGGGGCTATTATGAATAAAGCTATTGTGAACATCCATGTACAATTGTTTGTATGAAAAAAATGTTTTCATTTCTTTCAAGTGAAAATTCGAGAGTGAAATTGCTGAGTCATATAGTAAGTGTATGTTTAACTTAAGAAACTAATTGCTGGTGGCACACACTTGTAATCCGGTACTTGGGAGGCTGAGATAGGAGGATCACAGGTTTGTGGCCAGCCCCAGCTACTTAGTGAAGCCCTCCACAACTTAGTGAGACCCTGTTTCAAAATAAAAAATAAAAATAGGGCTAGAGGTAGAGCTCTGGAGGTAGAATGCTCCAGGGTTCAATCCCCATTTCCGGGGCGTGGGGGGAAACTAATTGTTTTCTTAAACTTTTCCCAGATGAGTTGTACAATTTCACATTCTATTAGCAATGGATGAAAGTTCTAGCTATTCCACATATATGTCAACACTTGGTACTACCAGGCTTTTTATACTTTGCCATTTGATGGGTGATAGACATTGTGGAAACACGATGTGATTGTAATTTGAATTCCTCAAAGACTAATGGTGTTAAGTATCTTGCCATGTGCTTATTGGTTATTTGATATATCTTCTTTTTTGCTCTTTCAAATCTTTTGCCCCTTTTTAAAAATTCGTTATCATTCACTATTGTTCTTATTATTGAATTGTAGCAGTTCTTTATATATGCTGGGGAAAATTTCTTTATGTACGTCAAATATATTTTTGTCAAATATGAGTATTGTGAATATTTTCTCCCAGCTTATGTCTTGCTTTTTTTTAAATTATCATTTGAAGAGCAGAGATTTTTAATTTTTAGACTGTTTCTAACTTCTCATTTTGAAATAGAGGCTTATGAAAAATTTTTTTAAATCATGCATATAATTCCCATATATCTTTCACTCATTTTCCTCAAATGTTAACACAGTATCATAGATAGCCACTGCACAATTACAAAACCAGGCAATTAACACAGATACAGTATCTTTAATCTATCGATGCATTCAAATTTTTTCAGTTATCAAGTCCTTTTTTTTGGTTCAGGATCCAGTCAAGAAGCTGTTTTATCATACGTGTGTGTGTGTGTGTGTGTGTGTGTGTGTATGTGTGTGTATGTGTCTCCACCCCAACTTTCTTATGATTTACATTTTTCTGTCCTTTCATCTTAACCTGTCTGCATTATTCAAAGTAGATTCTAGTGGACAACGTCTATTAGGGTCTTCCTTTTTTTTTTTTTTTTAATCCAGAGTGACAATATCTACCTATTAAGTTGCTATATATTTATAGTCAGTGTTATTGATATGATTGGGTTTAAATATTTATAGTATTTATATTATAAATAAATTATAATATATTATAATAAATATTACAAATATTTATAGTATTTATATTATAAATATACATATTTATATTTATAGTCAGTGTTACTGATATGATTGGGTTTAAATTTACCATCTTGATATTTGTTTTCTATTTGTCCCATCTGTTCATTCTTTCTTATTCTCTTACTTCTCCATTCTAGATTACTTTTATGATTGCACTTTATATCTACTATTGACCATACCACACTTTATAGGTTTTTTACTAGTTTTAATTAACAATATGAACCTTTAAGTTGTCACAGTCCATCTTCATACAATATTATACTAATTCACACAAGATATGAGGACATTACAATATAGATCTAGTTTCCATCTTCTGTCCAATGTGTATAATTGACATACATTTTGGTTCTCTGTGTCATAACTCCACAGTTACTATATTTTTTTCTTTAAATGGTCAATTATCACTTAAAGAAATAAACACAGAATAAAATTCCCCCTTATTTATTTATATTTTTACCAGAAAGAATAATTGGGTCTAAGCATATCTGTATTTTTGACTATACAAATGAAGATAATTTTCCTAATCAGAAAGTCATTTAGTACTAGATAAGTTTTATTCTATGTTGTTTGAATAGTTTTAGAACTTAATTACTTCTAAAATAACTACACCTTTATTAATGTCTGAATATTTCTACATTGATAGTATAGTAATTTGAGAATATAATGAAAGTTAGGAAGTCTACATTAGGAAACTTCACATAAAATGTTTTCCATGAAGCCTTTAGATCCTGTTTTTTAAATAGATATTTCTAGCCAGGCGTAGTGGCACATGCTTGTAATCCCAGTACTTGGGAGGCTGAGACAGGAGGATCACAGGTTCAAGGACAGCCTCAACTATTTAGTGAGGCCCTCCACAACTTAGTGAGACCCTGTTTCAAAAAATAAATAAATAAATAGGGTTGGGGGTGTAGCTTGGAGGTAGAATGCCCCTGGGTTCATTCCCCAGTACCAATATATATATTTCTACAGATACAGTATTTTATCATGTTTTATGTCTTAAAGATCTTTCTTCTGCATACTGATTCAGTCTGATAAGGCCTTCTAATGTTTTAGTTCAGTGTATAAAACATGAATGTTTGGATTCATTACTTGTTACAATGTGTGTACGTATATTGCTATTATTATGACTACATTATGATGTGAGAGACTATAATGCACCAATAAAAGTATATTTTAGGAAACCTGCTTGACCCAAGAATTAGAACATTGCCAGCTCTCTCAGAATCACTTGCTTGCCCTTTCTTAGCCACAATCCCTTTCACTACCATGTAGGGTTAATTATTACAATGAATTTGATGGTGATTCCTTTCTTGATTTCCCTTAAGGTTTTATAAACTACCCTATAAAATATTCAATCTTTTCTATTTCAACTTCATATAAATAGCATCATAGTTTAATAGAAATAGGAGTAAAGATTCAGTAAACATATAAAGTAGTAATATTTTATATTTTTCTTTATAAGTTATTACTCAGTTTTATCAGTTCTGTCACTTTAGACTCATATAGAGATTTTGAAATAGTTTTAGTGTATAGGCAAATTTATCAAAACTAGTAATTCCTAACTGAACAAATTGTTGTACACGATGAAAAATGGTTATTTCCTAGGACAGTGCCCTCTGCTGGTATCTGTTCAGATTGCGTCAGGATACAGTGACCCTTTATTCTATGAGCAGTTGTTGGCATGATGTGAGAATAGGAAACTTCTCTATGTGTTGAAAGGATTAAATGCTCTCCTCATGTTATCCTGAAATACAGGTACTTATGAAACGAATAACATAAACATATATAACAAAGTATATATTTAAATATAATAGTTATATGTATTTACTACAAAGAGTTCTAAGCTATATGCAAATGTGCATTGCTACACTTAAAAATCTTCTACATAAAAATACAAATTAGGACTACAGATGTCCTTTGGAGAAAGTGAAAACCCTTTAATGTAGAATATATTCTTCATCTTTAATCATTTATTAGACTTTGCATCATCCTTCATATTCATTGCTTCTTTGTATTTGGGTATAGTTAAGGTTTAGAACAAAAGGCAAAATAGCAGGTAAAATAATCATAGCTTATTCTCTGATACTTCTAAATTGCCTTGCTATGTTAATCTCTAGCTGAAGGAAGTGTAATGTGTCCTAGAGTTTCATTAAGTATTTGAATTTGTTATGAAATATCTGAGGACATTGCCCTCTTATCAGATGTATTACTAATGTACTAGGTACTTTGCAGAACAGCCTTCCAATGAAAACACGTTCACTTGTTGATCAGCATTCCTGGAAGTGTTATCTTCATTCCTTAAATATTTTTATCACCCATGTAAATGCCTGGCACAGTCATTCACAAAACATGCATGTCTTAGTGTTTTTTTGTTTCATTTTTCTAGTAGTATATTTTTGTTATATTTTACAAAATTATTGGTCCACAAACAATTATAGTAGTCCCTCTTATTCAGGGTTTTTCCTTTCATGGTTTCAGTTACTTGCAGTCAAAGGCAGTCTGATAATGCTAAATGGGAAATTTCATGAATAGACAATTTTTTTTCTTTTTGCGGTACTGGGGATTGAACTCAGGGGCATTCTACCTCCGAGCTATACCTCCAGCCCTATTTTTCATTTTTTATTTTGAAACAGGGGCTCACTAAGTTGTGGAATGCCTCACTTAGTAGCTGAGGATGGATGTAAAGATGGGATCTTCCTGTCTCAGCCTCCCACATACTGGGATTGCAAACGAGTGCCACCACACCCAGCTATGAGTAAACCATTTATAAATTTTAAATTGTACACTATTGAGTAGCCCAGTAAAATCCCATGCCATCCTGCTTCATCTGCCTGGCATATGAATTGTCCCTTTGTCCAGTGTATCCATGTGTACATGCTATCTGTCCGTTAGTCACTGGATAGTTGTCAAGGTTATCAGATCAACTGTTAGGGTGCTTATGTTTAAGTAACCTTATTCCACTTTATAATGACCTCAAAGTGCAAGAGTAATGATGCTGGCAATTTTGTTATACTATATTATTAAATTGTTCTCTTATTATTGTTCTTAATCTTTTAGCTGTGCCTAATTATAAACTTTATCATAGGAATGTATGTGTAGGAAAAATAGTATATATAGTGTTTGGTTCTATCCGTGGTTTCAGGCATCCACTTTTCTAGAAATCAAAAAGAAGAAACTGATACTTCACCATAGAATCTTGAAAAACACTGTCTAGACAACTTACCACTTTTTAAACCCACATACCAAGAACAACTGTAGTTCTTAAAAGTTAGAGGCTAATAGGATTGTCTATCAAATGTCCTGCATTACTAGCTCCAGGTATGAGGAAGCGATACATCTGTACAAGTTCCTTCAGCTGATGTTTTTCCCAATTTTTTCAGTACCCTGCCAGTTATATTCTATGACAAATTGCCTTAATTAGATACTAAATTATTCTGAGACTTATCTGACTGTGCCAAAAGAACATCAAAAACTTCATAGCATCCTACTTAAAAAAGATTAAGTTCCTTTAAAAAGTATACATGTTGATTCTTGTTGCTTAACGCTCTTTTCCCAGAGAATTGCCTGGAATTCACTCAACTGATATTTTCACTCAAGTAGTGCTTCCACTTCCAGTGGAAAATACTTCAGCATATGGAGATATGTTTAATATGAATGTACACAAGAAATGAGCCTATACAGTATTCTAGCATTGTTCCCCTTCTACAAAAAAATAAAATAAAAAACCTCTATAAGTACCAGCTGACAGTATATTTAATAAACACATATGGCAAACACTCACGTCTACTTGGCATATATAGACTTTCATATTAAATTGCATTCTGTTGAGTCATAGTTTTTATATAAAATATTCCAAGTGAAAGTGGCTTTTTTAAAACAGAAGACTAATCTGTGGCTTAAAAACTGGCAGTCCTTAACTAAGGAACAGAACAAGATGACCTGAAAGTAGAAGAGGAATGCTCAGGGAGGGAGACAGGGGCAGGGGAGAGGGGAATGTGTGTCACAATTAAACCCATTAATTTGTACAATTGATATGGTTAACATAATTTTTAATTTTTTTGTGGTTAAAGAAAGGTATTTCTCAATGTTTTGATTCTAGTCACCTCAAGTATTATGTTTCCATTTTAGTGACAAAATTGATGTGGAAATGAAAATCTAGAAATGTGACCAAAATTTTTTCCCTTCTAATTTTTATCTGCCTTTACAAATTAAAACATTTAGAATGAATGTGGATTAAGAAAATATTTATGTGTGCAGTAGTTTTCTATTGTCTTAATATATTACCACACATTTGGTTACTTATAACAGCAGTTTATTATCTCACAGATATATAGGTCCAAAAGTCTGGCTGGTCTATCTGGTTTCTCTAAACCTTGTCTTACAAAGTCAAAAAGTGTCAGTTGGACTGGAGTCTGAAGATTCAAGGGGAGGATCCACTTCCACGGTTATCCAGGTTCAGTTCAGTTGGCAGGACTGGCTTCCATGTCCTTGTGGAACTGAGGTCTTGTGTCCTTGCTGTCAGCTTGGGGTTACTCCTAGATGCTGCCGGCATTACTTCTCACACTTTCTATGTGGCCCCCTCCAGCAGTTAAGTTCCTCTCACACTTTGAATCTCTCTTATTTCTGCTACAGCTGTCTCCAGCTGGAGGAGGTTCTCTGCTTTTAAGTGTCCTTAAAATTAGAATGGGATCATCCAGATAGTACAAGAGAATCGTCCTATGTTAATATATCCTTAATTACATCTCTAAAGTAATTTTTGCTACATAAGGTAACACATACACAGCTTTTAGGAATTTGGACATGGATTTCTTTTCAGGCCATTCTACCTACCACAAATGGGCTGAGCACAGAGAACAGAGTTGCCAGATTTGTTGCTAATTTTTATATTCCTATTTGATTGCCAGTGAAAAGTAATGACTTCATTATTCTAAATTAACTTTGCAAACTGTTTTAATTTTTCTAACTTTTGTTTAGTTGCATTTTAAAGTATCAGTAAAGATCCTATTGATACCTAATTTATAAAGGGTTCATTAATATATTATTTCAATCACAGTTATTTTCTCAACATAATTAGTTTCTCAGACTGGTTTCAAGATTCCAGAATGTGCTTTAGTAGGCACTTAGGACACTCATACCTTGATTCTACTTTCTAACACAATCATTCTTAAAAGAAAAACAGTGGAGAAAGGGAGAGAAATCTCTCAAAACTACCCTAGAAAACAAAATGACAAGCTCAGACAACTTGGCCTTTAGCGTCAACCATTGGCAATCATTAGCATGTAAACATTTTAGTTACATGTCTGATACTTTTTCCTATTGTATTTGGTGTAAGAACTGGAATTATATTTTTGGTTTTGAAATAATTATAAGGAAAGTTATTAAAAGGATACAAAAAGTTTTCCGATATCATTTACTGAGATCCACCAGTTTTTAACATTTTGTTATTTCTTCTTTCTGCATCACATGTATTTCTCTACCAGACTACGAACAATGGTCAAAAGTTACTTGAATTAGTTCACTTTTATTTTTGTTTCTTCATGTGGTTTTAGTTGAAATATTTTGGTTCATCTAGTTTTTGTACGTAGGTATTTTTTTTCCCTTCCCATCTTTGTTTATTGAATTTAATGTTTTGAATATGTGAAATGTTATAAGTAACTGTACTTTTTGGTATTAATGGTATCTCATAAGAATATATCTAGAAGTAGGATTACCAAATCAATGGTTAAATGAGTATTAACAAATTAACAAGTATTTGTTAGTTATTACCAAATTCTCCTTCATAGGAAATAGGCCAATCTTGAATTCCGTCTAGCCTGTCTTACTCTGCCTTGTTGAGCCTACTGTTAAGTTTTTGAATTTTTGCCAGTCTGGTGGGTGAGTAGTGGCTCAGCAGTTTTAACATGCATCTATCCAAAGTAAGTTAATCATATTTTGATATATCTAAGGATCATTTTTAAAATCTTTGTGAATTACTTATTTATATTTGGCTTGTTTCTTATGCAATATTTCTTTTGTCTATAATTTTTATGTTTTTCATGTATTAGGGATATTTGTCATTATCTTTGATATATTTAAAAAATATTTACATAGAAGATTTACATAAATCTTCTGAGACTGCATGTTTTTTGCAAAACAAGCCTTTTTTATAAAAATGTAAACATCATTTTTTTTTTTTTTGCATCTGAAGTTTCACATGGTTAAAATCCTTGACATATGCCCAAGTTACAGATAATTCACTTACATTTCATCCAGTACTTGAGTACTTTTGTGTTTAACATTTAACCCATTCTGAGCTTATTTTTAATATGGTATAAATAGTGGATCTTAACTATTTTCCCCAACACTATTTTAAAAGGACTAAAGTGTTTTTGTGATTTGAGCTAGAATTCCATTTCCAATTGGGTCTGTTGATAGATTTTGTTTTGTTCCATTATTTCCCATTTTTCTGTATTGTTATTAATGCTGGGATAACTCCCTATGTATAAGGCCTTATTCATCTAAATATTATTTCCTAAAAATAAATCCTGTAAGTAGTACAAATACTTTTAAAAATATAAAATGTTCAAGGCTTTTGACATGTATTGCCAACTCATTCTCCAAGAAAGATTCTACCAATTTATACCACCATCAGCAGTTAAATGAGTATTTGAGAATATCCTTTCTTACAATGAATACACTCTTATAAAAGATTTTTTTTGATTTTGATAGTTAAAACATTTCAATTTCATTTGCATTTTTTGAGAATTTTGGTGAGAGATACATTTTTAGATTTTTGGGGGGAGTGGGGGACTAGGGATTTAACTCTGGGGCATTCTACCTCCAGGCTACATTCCCAGTCCTATTTATTTATTTATTTATTTATTTATTTATTTATTTATTTATTTATCAGGGAGGGTCTTGCTAAATTATGAGGCTGGCCTTGACTGTCTCATCCTCCCAAGTTCTGGGATTACAGATGTGCATAAACAGGAAGAGGATACATTTTTATATGTTGATTTGTATATATGAGTGAATTATCTATATCTCCTTTTGCCATTTTTCTTTGATAGTAGTGAGCTGTTTGTATATCAGATGAATAACACAATTTACTCATTTACCTCCCAAGTGAAATAAAATTCTCAATGTGCAGTTTGGAGCCTGTCTATCTAATTTGCTTCCAATTTCTAACATTGTTTTCCTGAATATAAATAACCTCCAGCCTCAAGCATTAGCATTTCCAGCTGCTACACATTAGTTCAATATATATCACAAGGAAAAGGAGCTATAAACATAGTAGTCCTGAGAGCTTGCTGTAGATAGCACTTTTCTTAAAAATAATTTAAAAAATGCAAAATATAAACACAATATACACATTTCCATATATACAAACGTGTGTACACTTGCGTGCATGTGTGTGTGTGCGCGCACACACACACACACACACACACACACACACACACACAGAATTAATTCCACTTTTATTTGGAAGTATGTAGACTCTGAATATTAGATGCCCACCTCAGGAAGCTATCACATTGCTCATATTGCTTTGTTTGGTAATCACCATCACATTGCTTAGAAATTCTTACTTTAAAGCCTGTTATATCACAAAAAACCATTGTTGATCATGCTAGGACTACTGCATATTAAAATCAGACAACTCTCACGAAATATTTTCTATTCTGATTCCCAACCCTACAACCACCATCATATATACAAATACAAAACTTCTTTCATTTAACCTACTATTTCCTGAATTCAAGCAGTCTTGCATAAAGTAAAGGAAGCCTTATGAGGCCAGTTATCTCGGGTTCTGAGTAAAAAAGATAAGATTATAAGGAGAGTTTTGGGATTCTTCTCTTCTATTTTCCATAACTTGTCTTGTGATGGTAGGCAGAAAGCAGAAGAGAATGCCAGGAAATTATGTGTTCAAACAAATAAGTATTTATGTTCACAGTATGATTTTAACATATATGTGTAGTTGGAGATGTTGCTAATTATATAATTTTCTATACCATATTTCCACATGTATAGTCTGTCATGTTGAATATCGGTCTAGCAGTTTCTAGCCATAAAGATTATTTAAATCAGTGATTATAAACCTTAAACTCATGAGATCATTCATATTAATTTTATAGCATCAGAGCTTTAAAACTTCAAAATAATTGTTACTTATATTGTGTTATTTCCCTTTAATTTTAGGATAAGTATCTTTTTTAATGCTGCTATATGTATAGTAGAACACAGAATTATTTCTATCCTTATTTAGAAATATAAAAATTGTATATGCTGTGTTCTTTTCATTTATATAACCACCATTGAGGAGAGGCAGTATACTATACTACAATTTGCTGGGTTGCACAGTGTGAGGATAGCTCTTTTACTTTGAATAGTTTACCTTGAATAGTTTAGTTTGTAATCCAGGAAACAACTTTATACCTCTCTATCAGAAACACTACTGCTATTTGTACTGACCTATCAATACAACTAATTAATAATAAAAGCCAGTGCATACACAGTTTAATGTGTCAGAAAACAAAATATATATACAACTTAATACGTCCAAATAAAAGTATAAATAATATTGTGTTCTACTGTAGTTCTGGTTGAGGCAGACAATTTTACACTGATTTTTAAAGAAACATACAGACACAGCCTCTTTAAGATTATCTTACAAAACAATTATGGAGTATATGTGTTCTATGTTCCTGTCACATATGAAGTCATTTAGTATCGAATGCATCTGTGGCATAAATAACTATTATTATATCTGTTTTAAAAATGAGCAAATGGAATCCACAGATGTTAAGTAACTTCCTATGATCTAGAAATCAATCTTCCTCATCCTTTTTGTATCACATATCCTTTTCTTTGCTACATTTTATGAGGTGGACACACTAGTCCAGTGGCCAATGCTAGGATTTCAAACTGAACACTCTGGCTCCTGAGTCTGTGTCCTTCATAGTAAAGCTATACAGTCTCTTAATTCAATGTATGTTTCTATTCTTTATCACAGAGTTCACTCTAAGTGCCTTTCTTCAATAAGGAACATTTTAGAGACTATTTTTCTTGTGTAATTTTACAAAAAACTTACCGTTTTAGTATAATTTGATATTTTCTTTTTTAAAATTTTTCTGTTGAATACACTTGTTAACTCTTAAATTTAAGCTTAACTCATCTAAAAGTAGTTAGCACATTGAACAGTCTTTCCAGGTATCAACAGCTTACCTTCTATCTTCTGTCAAATGTAGCAATCCTTCCCCAGTTATGGGTAGTTTTTCCTATAACACTGTTCCATTCAGATAGTATCGAGACATATCCACATTTGATTAATATCATCTTTTTTACCCCAAGATATTAGGAAATTTTAAACATTGCCATTAATGATTACAGTAATAAACAGTCTGAAGATAGGAGTAATCATTTTACTTATTAAAATAAGGAAGTTTAATATGATTCTATAAATTGAATCCATCCTAAATCGTTAGAATTTTAAGAGCTAAATCCTCTACAATCTACATGGATTAACAGATTATCCCTTGCAATAAATTACATTCCAGGTGATACCAGATAATGGCATCAAACTCTAGAACTAGTGCATAATCTTTTAAGTTGATGAAACAGTTTCTATTTTGGGATATATGTTGCTGATTGGATCATGTCTTCTTATATTATCTTCCAGCATTTAAAATTTTATATTTAAGCTAGAAGCAGTGGTGCACATCAGTAGTCCCAATACTTGGGAAGCTAAGACAGGAGGATCATGAGTTCAAAGATACCCTCAGCAAGCAGTGAGACTCTAATAAACCTAGCAAGACCCTGTTTCAAAATAAAAATAAAATAGGACTGGGGGTGTAGCTCAGAGGTAGAATACCCCAGGGCTCAATCCCCAGTACCACACAAAAAAGTAAATAAAATAAAAATTTATATTTAGACTATAATATTTAGGTTAATAAAATTTTATGGAAGGTTTTCCTCTGAATGCTCTGTTGTTAAGCACTTGTACTCTTGTCACCAGTAGATTTCTGGGTATTAATACACAGGCACATGCTAGGCATATGAATGATAAAGAATGGATGTCAATTTGATCACAATATTTTTACAAGAATTTGTTAAAAGTTATAAAATAGGATTAAAAAGCTTATTTATCTTGTAAAATAGAGCAAGGGGAAATATGGTATAAAGATTATGATGAAGATTCTTTAGAAGCAAAATATTTCAAATGCAAATTGTATACATTGGCAATAACGCATTATATAAATTCATCTACACTATACCAACATCTAGGATGTTAACGAGTTTTTAATGTTTGGCTGATCCTAAATCAATTTCTTACTGGCATAATCCTTTTCTCCATTGTAGACATAGCTCTAAGCCAACATCAGGTTAATTTCAGGATTTAATTTATAACAGTGACATACTTAGTCCATTTTGTGAAAAGCTTTATATAGGACTGGGTTCAATATTAAAAATATTCCTGTCTCCAAGGCTATTACATATTTCTGTAATTTTGACTTCTTAAATTGTTGACAGGTCTGTGTTTATTGTGAGGCAACACTCTTATAATTTGGGGCTAGATAATAATTCTTAGGAGATTTGTTCTTTTTCCTTTCCATTTAAAATTACTTACTGAAATTTTAATAACTGTTTGCTTCGAGAGGCCATTGCTCATAAACATGGCATATATTCCTTTGTAGAAATTCACAGCTGAGAAGAGAAAGTTTCGCAGTGGGTTAATAAATAGTCTTTTGTGGGAATTTTCTACTGGAATATTTCTCTTGATTAGAGTCGAAGACTTGAATCTGTTGCTAAGAGAACTAATTAATCTGCAGTTGAACATTTAGCATTTGGAAAGCCAAAACTAACTTAGGTCTTCTTTTTTGTAATAGGTAGTTTGAAAGCAGTAATTTTCTTTAAGAAATTCTGACAGGACATTTAGTTCAAATGAGGTTTTAACGTAGCAAAAGCTTCTCATTGAAGCATACAATCAAAATAAAACTCATAGGTAGCATTTCCGAAGTACAGAGTTTCACTCAGCCTGTTAATAGTATACAAATATTTAACTGGCAAACTTGAAGCCTTTTGCTATACCCACCAACTTTTTTGTATTAGTTCCCCTTTGTTGTTCATTTGGCTTATTAATCAATTGCTATATTCATGGAAATCTCATGATTTGGGGAAAATAAACCCCTGCAACAGGAAACCAGTGCTATCAGTCTGGGCCAGACCACTATCAGCATTTTTACCTGTATCCCTACTTCCACTCGTTTCGCTGTTGTGTGTGCCAAGAGGTTAGGAGTACACACACAGAAGCCAAACTAACTAGGTTTAAGTCCTAGCTCTGCCATAGCTGTACTGCCTTGTTTCAGCTATTTCTGTTGCCCTAGTATTACCATACCTCATATGGTTGTTCTGAGGATAAACATAAGGATCCCTAAACAATTGGTTTTGTTATTAAATGCTAATTAAGGCGTTAATTAAGAACAAGTCATTAGAATCAGATATTTTATAAGGATTGTTGCTGAACAGTCCTTATAAAATATCTGATTCTAAGGCCTTGTTCTTCCTCCTCTAAGTAACTTCACACTTTAAAAGAATAAAGTCTGAACTCTTTACTGAGGCCTATAAATCTGTTCCTCTTATTTCACCCCCTATTACTCTTTGGTTTCTCTAACCATTACATACTGAGCAGTTCTAGTTGAGGCCTTTGCATTTGGAATTTCTTCTTTCTGGAACATTTTCTCCCGAGAATTTTGCAATGCTTACTCCCTCAGGTAGTTGCTCAAATATTCACAGGCCATATTCATCTAAAATAGCATATTCTCAACACATATATCCTCATTCATTAGCTCCCTATTTTTGTTTTTTTAGTACTTATCACCATAGACATGATATTGTTTAGTGCCTCTTTCTCCAGACTGGTATGTAAGCTCAAGTGCAAGCACATGACTTTACTTTGATCATTCCTATAGTCTCAACATTATTACAATATTAGTTATTATTTACTGAGCATTGACAGTGCTCAGTAAATAATTGCTAGACAGATGCGGGACTAAAAATAAAATATATTTTTTCTGAGGACTATGAGGACCTTACCATGTTTTTGTTGTTGTTTAAATGGAATGATACCTTAAATTTCCTATCTGTGTAAATTTCAGCTAATCCAGGTTTTTCATTAGACCCCCAACTCGCATTAGAACAAAAACATAAATTTGCAAAAGCCACATTTTTCTAACATTCAGTTTTTAATATTATGTATCTGCCCAGACAGATCAATGGAGATTTCATATCAGATCAGAAACAAGTAATACTTTCATTGTAGCACATTAGGTAAAAATTAAATTTTTCCTCTTTTTTCTTTTGCAGGCTAATGACTCCAGAGAGTGAAATCAGATTTGTCCACAAGGAAATGGGTATAATTCCAAGCTGGGGTGGGGCCAGCCGGCTGGTTGAAATCATCGGCAGTAGACAAGCTCTCAAAGTGTTAAGTGGGGCCCTCAAACTGGACTCAAAAAAGGCTTTAAACATAGGAATGATTGAAGAGGTCTTGAAGTCTTCAGATGAAACTAAATCTCTAGAAGAGGCACAAGAGTGGCTAATGCAGTTTGTCAATGGGCCACCAGAAGTCATCAGAGCTTTGAAAAAATCTGTTTGTTCAGGCAGAGAGCTATATTTAGAGGAGGCATTACAGAATGAGAGAGATCTTTTAGGAACAGTGTGGGGTGGACCTGCAAATTTAGAGGCTATTGCTAGGAAAGGAAAATTTAATAAATAATTTGTTTTTCAAAATATGGATATACTACAAGTAAAGCTTCAATGATTAATATTTATGTAATTTAGATATTAAATATTCATAGCTGAATTACTTTGAAGTCCAGTACTAGTATTCTGATTTGTTCGCTAATTTCTTGAATATCTAAACTCATTGGCCTAGTTTTTTTCCCATTTGGCTAATGCATACAACACTTTTTGCTTTAAAATTATTTCCATGAATTCCTATAGTCCCATAGTAGTTCTTAGCCTATAACTAAAGGCCAGTTTTTAAAAGGAAAAGCTTCTATACAAAACCTCTTCCTGGGATTAGGTTATTTTTTATGAAAATCTTGTTTTGCCTTACCTAGAATTTACAAAAATAACTTAATGAACCTTGCAGTTAAAGAAAAATAGAGAAGGATCAGAGGACAGAAAATAAGAAAATGTGTGGTCAGTCACCTTTCTCTACTTTGCAGCTAGACTAAAATTGGTGAGAAATTAAATGGCTCTTCATTAAAATAAATAAATAAGTAAATTCTTTGATTATGAAATAGTAAAAAAAAAAAAAAGCACAGCTCAAACTTTTATGAACATGAACATCCCAGTAATTCACTTCTTTAAAAATGTGTAAATCAAGCTGAGCGTGGTGGTGCATGCTTGTAATTCCAGTACTTGGGAGGCCGAGACCAGAGAATCTAGGTTTGCAGCCAGTCTCAGCTACTTGGGGCTTCTGCAACTCAGTGAGACCTTGTTTCAAAACAAAAAATAAAAAATAGGACTAGGGGTGTAGAGCTCAGAGGTAATATGCCCTTGGGTTCAATCCCCAGTACTGCAAAAAAAAAAAGGAATTAAGTTTCAATTCTAACCTATGGCAAGGAGTAAAAGATAATTTCAAGCTGGGTACAGTGGCATACATCTGTAATCCCAGTACTTGGGAGGCCAAGTCAGGAGGTTAGCAGGTCAGCAAGAGGCTGAGAGAGTTTGTTTCAACATAAAATAAAATAGTGAAAGATCTTATTTCAAAATAAAAAAGGGCTTGGAAAGCAGCTTAGGGGTAGAATGAATGCCCCTTATACCAAAAGAAAAAAAAAGTAATTTAAAAGTTGTGATAGTTTTAACTTGTTGCTTTTATGACATTTAATTCACATTTGAGAATCACAGTATAATGACTTGAATGTACTTTATCAACATGATCCTGTTTTTAGTTCAGAAAACATATTAAGACTCTCATGACTTTTTTTTGGAGGTAAATTCTAGATTACTACATAGCCCAATACTTCCTACCTTGACAGGATATAAAAATTGTCCAATAAAAGTGGAGTTTCTGATCTACTATATGTAAAGTGAATTGTGTACTAATTCTGTTTATAAGTAGTCTGTTACGTAATTCAGAGTCTTGGACAACTTACGAAGACTGAAAAGGAAAATATATGGTATCAGCTAGTTTTGTACCTTTAGATTTAATTTCTAAACCAATTTATTCTATATATGCTACCTGTAGATTCTGTGTAAATATTCTCTAGAAATAAATCAAACTTGTGAATATAATCAATTCAAACCACCACCTTTTTAGTGACCTTTGGCTTCAAGTATCAAAATATTTCCATTCCTTTTTCAGATTCAAACCAGAGACAGATATTTTTGATAAACTCTAATATTTATTAAATTATAAATTTTTTAATTGAAAAGAAAAAGGCAGACCAAGCGAAACCTCAAACTACAAGACTAGACAGCAAAGCCATGAAGAATGCTGTGACATGTGTTACAAAGATTCAGAAACATAAATTATTAGCTGTTTTCTTTACATTACCATTTCAATAACTTTACTATAAAATAGTTGTTATTCATCTATTTTTAAGTCCCAAATTCACATCTATTTCCACATTAAATTAAAGCTTCCTGCTCATGATACCAAACATCTCATAGGTGCCAAATTTTAGTAATGGTTTTATGCCAATCCATGCAGAAAAATAAGATAATGCAAGAGTCAGATGAGGACATTAATGCACAGATAATATACACACACTGGCCAAAAGAACTATAAGAATTAAAAAAAAAAAAAAAAACTATAAACCTATAAACAGACATCAAGAAAACGGGGTTACTGGGTTATTACTAAATAGCTCTCAACTATTAACACCCAAGTTCCTTACTTTAAATAAATTTCTCAACAGAGACATATTAAACATTTTAATTTCTATCCTTCCCATACCCTTTCCCACCCCAACTCCCAAAATACACTACTAGGGATGAGTATAATGTTATGTGGGCAGAAATTTACAGATAACCATTTCAAGCTTGAGCATGGAGCTGAAGACATTTTTATTTAAACTTCCGTTACTGTGCACTGTCCATCAGGCCTTCTAGATCTGACACTCACTGTTCCAGCCCCTGCTACTGATCGATCAGAAACTGATCCATCAGCTACTGTCTGGTTTGCATTAGGAGCCAAGTGTCTCTGTTGGGTCAAGGAGTGCTGTGCAACAACCGCAGATACATCCTCACTATCGCTACTGGCATCTGACTCGGTTTCTTCAATGGAGGTGTCTGGTACCCTGCCTGAAGATGGTGATTCATGATCTTCTTCTCCTTCCCCCCTATGACTCCTTTCAGCTATGTTGTCTCCACTCAGTTGTAAATGAGCAAAAGAGTCTTCCAGAGAAGTGCCTGCATCAGGGGATGGCGATGCAGGGCTGGTTAACTGACCATCTACTGATGTTAGGGGCCTTACAGAAGACACTGGAGGCTGAACAGAAGCTCCACTCTGTGCTGATATGCTGTCCGCTCCATCGGCAGAGCTCTCTCTTGCTAGGTTTACAGCATTCGAGTCACAGTCCAGCCTAAGACCAGCTACTCCCTTCTTTGGTATATCTATTATATCTCGCTTAATCTTCCTGCGACGTCCATGTTCATTTCTCCTATATTGAACCATATTTTCAAGATCAGCAACATATAGAAACCCAGCAATTAACATTTCAGTGTTCTTTTTACCTTTGGAAAAAGCATCTTCCAGTTCTCTACTAGTACGCTCATCGTACTGCCACCACCCATTTCTTCCTTCATAATACCATGCATATTCACCATTTCCTCTACTTGCTGCCTTGAGTTCTTCTGGTGATAACAATGTTGGCTTGTCAAGGAAATCCTCAGGAATTTCTTGTCGACAAAGGGCACATCGCTTTCCGAGCCATGAAGCTCCCTTTACACACAGATAGCAGAAAACATGCTTACAGGGGAGACTGACTGGGTGAACACAAGTTTGCAGACAAATGGCACATTCAGGAACAGTTAGAGAAGGTGCAGTATTAGAACAGGACTCGTTTGCTTTCCTATTCGTAGGAAGCATGTTTATTGAGTGATCAATTTCACCACAGCCAGCCATCCTAAGAAAATAAGAAAAACATATAATATTGAAACCATATTTAAACTTTTTCATTCAGCAATTCATAAAATACTTAATAATATGCAAACCACAAAGCATACAATGATACAAAGATAAAAACAGAAAAAATTAACTTTGTTAGTAAGTCTTTGATTGTTGTGTCATCAGTTTTTGCTTGTAGGGGGCAATGAGTCACAAATATTAACCAAAAAATAAATAAGTAGAGCCAAGATGTAGTAATACGGTAAATAGACCATATCTACTCAGAGAATAAGACAGATCCAAATGCAATAAACTTTAACAAATTTAAAATCCATTCTAGCCGGGTGTGGTGGCGCACACTTGTAATCCCAGCATTTGGGAGGCTGAGACTGGAGGATCCCGGTTCACGACCAGCCTCCGTTGCTTAGTGAGGCCCTCCGCAACTTAATGAGACCCTCTTCCAAAATAAAGAATAAAAAAATAGGGCTGGGGCTGTAGCTCGGAGGTAGAATGACCCCAGGTTCCATCCCCAGTACTGCAATAAATAAATAAATAAATAAAATCCATTTTAGACTGACTTTACAATTGGTTTCAAAGTCAAAGAAACGTAAAATAGCTAAGAAGGAATTTGAATTACAGACAACAATTTTATACCCTTTTAGGATATTGCTAGCAATTTTGCAAATTTTGCCTTATATCAGTACACATTTGGCACTTCACAAATAGGCCATATAAAATTACAACTAAAGCTGAAATCTCAAATTTTCCTATCCCTGTTATATATTTAAAAATGTTGGTTTCATAAGTCATTTTACATACCTATTTCCTCTCTGTGAAACATTCTCTTCTAATGTCTTTCGTTGTGATTCCCTTTTTCTGTTTTTTTGAAACCAAAAACCTTTTTCTGTTTTCTTACTATATGCTTTTTGTATGTGTGTGGTGATGGTGGTACTGCAGATTTAACCCAGGGACATTCTACCTCCAAGCTACACTCCTAGCCCTTTGCTTTACTTTTTATTTATTTTTAACTTTTTTTGCAGTACTGGGGATTGAACTCAGGGGCATTCTACCTCCGAGCTACACCCCCAGCCCTATTTTTTATTCTTTATTTTGAAACCGGGTCTCACTAAGTTGCAGAGGGCCTCACTAAGCAGCTGAGGCTGGCCGCGAACCCGGATCCTCCGGTCTCAGCCTCCCAAATGCTGGGATTACAAGCGTGCGCCACCACACCCGGCTACTTTTTATTTTAAAACAAAGTTTTGCTAAGTTACTGAGGTGGTCCTAGAACCTTATGTTCCTCCTATCTCAGCCTCCCAAGTACCGGGATTACCACTATACCAGGCTCACTATATGCATTTGTGATAATCTCATCTATGCTTATGCTTTTAATTATATATAAATAACACAAGTTGGTATCACTAATCAGACCTCTCCATTCATTATGGACCTATATTTCTTTCTTCTTTTTTTTTATTCAGCACGGATTTCTTATACATTTCTTGAGTACAACAGGGTTACGTATACATTTACGACATATCAATCATTGTCAGAGCACAATTAGCACCACTTCTTCGTTTTCCACATATAGCCGACATTCTTAACATAGCCTGGTCAAGCAAACTTTCTAGAGTCATAAAACCATAAATCTTTAGAGTCATATATTTACTTTCTAAGAAGTAAGAGGGTCTTTCATCTACGCATCCTCAATCACCGTATTTTGAGACGCCAAAGTAGCCACATTATGGACCTATATTTCTAATTACCTGTATCTAGGACATCTGGAAGGTACAAAACACCTCACTGCTTCATTCTTATTCCCTAAAATAGCCCTCATGGGAACACCAGTATCTACTTGCTTATTGAAGCCGAACATCCAGCTCAGAAGCTGCTCTTCTATTCCTCTCCATCTAAAACATCTTTAGGTTGTATCAATTTTATCTGCTAAATATCTACTGAATCCACCTACTATCCATTTCTACCCTTCCCTAGCCCTCAAGCAGTTGTTTATTATTGCATATACCTTTAAATTGGTTCAGCCACACACTTGCTTCAAAGTTATCTTCAGAATAAACAAGGATCTATGATGCCCTGTATGGTCTGGACTTACCTCCCATCAGGGTTCCAGCCACACTGGCTACTCCCTCCAATAGGCTTCTCTATATGGAATACTCTCTTCTCACTTCCTGCCTTCCACACCCTTTTACAGGCTATCGCCCATCTCTCATGCACCTTGAGAACGCCTCCATGACTAAGTCTAATCACCCTAACAACTTCTTACTATCTTGTACTCCTCATTCTTTATGAGATTTGCAATGTGACATTTATTTGTGTGATTATTTTGTTAATGTCAGTCTTCCCCATAAAGTGGTATGTTTTATAAGACACTTTTAGCTCAACTATGTATTTCCATAAATATCTGCTAAGAAAATGCGTATTTTTTCAAATAATAAAATGAATACATCATATTATAAAATACTGGGTTTCATTTTAAATAACATTAAAATAAACTGATGAAAACTGCTTTTAAACACTTATACATACCATGGCAATATGTAAAATTCTGTCTATACTTAAAGAAGCACACTGAAGAACTACAGAATTAATGAAAAACGTCAGCCAGACAATGGAAAAAAGGATAACCTGAATTAAAGCAGGTGTTCTATAATGAAACCAGTACTAGTCAAGAAATCTAAATACCTGAGTTTTAGTCTCCCTTGTTTATTTTGTGGTCTTAGTCACTCATGTTAACCTTTAGTCCAAATTTCCTTACCCAAAAATTAGTTTACAAAATTCTGGTACAAATGACCCCCCACCCCAAAACAACATAACACACACACACACACACACACACACACACACACACACCCCTCTAATCACTAAAGTGCCACAAAAATTACAATTATAAAACCAAAAGAGAAAAATGATGTGAATATAAGTAAATTGGATCAACATCATCAGAAAACAGATACTGGATAGTTATAAAGGTGCATTATTTCATGTGAAGCACTCGATAGCAAATTTTAAATTCTGGTTCTCTTTAGCCCACCAAGTTAGACTGATAGTCTATCATCAACTAAGAAATGGGGAGAAATATTTAATAATACTTTTTATATAGTTCTAGATGAGGCATATACAATAAGATACAGAGAAGATAAAATCTATCCTACAGTTTCTATTTTACATAGTTTCAATGATTTTGAAATAGGTGGCAGGCCAAAAGAATGGTGGGGATCATACTGATATGTGAAAAAGAAGTGCTTGGTCTCTATCCTAAACAACTTTTAAGCAAAGGTGTGGCTGGACCTAAAAGGCTTCTTCACCTCCCTTTTTGTAAAGCACAGATTTAGCTAATGCTAATCAAAAAGAGGTATTCCCTGTCTAATACAAGCTTTGGGAAACTCAAGAAACCATTCTGAAAAGGGAGAATTTATCTTTAGGTTACTAAATTAAAAAAAAACAATACTCAGAAATTTGTAGTCAAATTAGTTCAACTCTGCTAAGGAACAAAATAAACAGCATTAATTTGCAAAGCCTTTTTACTAACTAAATTCTTCTGTTATAACTTTCAAGCATAAATATCATTCTTATTCCTATTAAAAAATGTCAACTGCTTCTATATTATGGAAAATGTCTATTAATACTAGTCTTCTCTCAAGAAGACAAACCACAGAGGAGTATAGGCAGAATTGGTAGAAATCTCCAAAGACTCAGATTTTTTTGAACCTTTTGGAAGACATTTAGTTAAAACAAAAGTAGAATTATTATAAATGTGAAAAGTCTTTTAGCACATGCAGTATATAACTTTTTAGTCAGCAATAAAAACTCCAAATATTAAAAATAATAATGTTTGGGTTCACAGATGAATGGATTACGAAACTATGGGATATGTACACAATGGAATTTTACCCAGCCATAAAGAAGAACAAAATCATGTTATTTGCAGGGAAATGGATGTAACTGGAAAACATTATGTTAAGTGAGATTAGTCAGTTACAAAAAGTAAAAAAGCATATTTTCTCCCTAATATGTGAATGCTAGGGAGAAGATGGGGCTTAAGAGGGACTCCAGATGAAAAAGGAGAAACCCTAGATAGGCAAAGAAGTTGACTTAACTGAAGGTGATGGGCGGGGGGGGGGACACTCTAATGCACATGAGGTACTTTCACAAATATATCAATGTCAATCACTAAACTGAACTTGAGAAGGAGGGAAGGCAAGGAAGTGGAGTGGGAATTGGGGAAAGGGTTAAATGAGAAATGTGTGCATATACGCCTCTATCAGCTTGCACCTAACAAAGATGTATGATTACAATGCACCAATTAATTAAAAAAAAAAAAGTCTGGGTTCAGAATTCATATACTAACACAAAAAGGAACAAAGATTAAGGTAACATCACCTCTGATAAGTGAAGAACTATTAAAAAAGATTTCTTCCTTCCAAAAATATTGACAGTTTCCTCAGATCTTTTGCTTCTCTGGAATACAGTCTGAAGTTTAATACAAGTTAAAAATACAATTTATTTTTTGGTACTGGAGATTGAACCTAGGGGCACTCTATTTCTGAGCTACACCCCCAGCCCTTTTTTTTGGGTTCTGATATTAAATTATAACAATAACCATCCCCAATTCCTTAAGACAAAATTCACTTCTCAAATTACAATGTCTTGTAAATGGTGGGTGTTTAACAGAGGTTGAGGGTTTGTTGATGCTAAACATAACATCATTTGGGGATTACGTACTATGTCAGACACTGTTTGAAGCTCTTTACGTTTAATGCTCACATTATCTTATAAAATAGTTCAATTATTTTCCTTATTTTATGCATGAGGCAATTGAGGTACAGGAAGCTCAGGTGATATGCCCAAAGCCACTGACTCACAGATAATGAGTGATTGAGGCAGCTTCAAATCCAGAGGACCTGACTTCAGAATCTGCACTTTGCATGCAGTGTGTGTTACTGTAGATTGAACCTCAGAGCTACACCCCATCCCTATTTTTTTATGTTTTATTTTGGAACAGGGTCTCACTAACTTGTAGAGGGCTTCATGAGTTGCTGAGGCTAGACACAAACCTGTGATCCTCCTGTCTCAGCCTCTCAAGTACTGGGATTACAAGTGTGTGCACCACCATCCCCGGTTAGAGTCTGCATTCTTAACTGCTATAGACTGCCTCCAAAATAACTATGCTATCCAAATATAAGAACCACCGTAATTTTTTTAAAAAGATACAGTTTCAAGAAGTGAATAGTAAATTTCACAGGCTGATAAAGGAAGGTATGAAATTTACATTGCCTGCCTGGAGAGCAATTTGACAACTTTCAGTATTTTCCTTTGTCCCTTTCAATTTTGAACTAAGGAAGAAAGCATTTTAGCATTTAGTATGCCTATGGCATTAGGCAGAAAATACACATCATAATATTTCCTATCAAAGCATGGGGGAAAATAAGTTCATGAACACATGCCTTACTTCTTGGTTTTCTGACAGGCACAGCACATACCAGGGAATACAACAGAGAAAATGGCTGCCTGCAGTGAGATGCTATAAAGATCTTTTAATTACCTTAATGAGTTTTCAGATTTACTGTAAATGCCATGGATTCTTAAACATTTTTAGGTGACAACCTTGTAAGAATTTGATAAAATCTTGCATATAATTTCAAGGAGTTAAGGATTTCTATGAAGCTGGTCCATAAATGAACTTCCAAGGAATTTGCCGAAAGGTCTTACATTAGGAAGCAATAGTCAGTTTAGTAATTTTTCAAAACTCTTGGGAGCAGTTTGAAGGAAATTTTGGTAGTCGGGAAGACAAAAAGGCAACTAAAATTTACATATATGCAGGCAGTAATCCAGTATAATG
>PVLC010010744.1:0-13512 GCA_004027655.1 Graphiurus murinus
CTCCTCCTCCTCCTCCTCCTCCTCCTCCTCCTCCTCCTACTCTTTCTCCACTTCCTCCTCCTCTCCTCCTTCTTCTTCTGTGGCATTAGGGCTTGAACTCAGGGGCATTCTACCTTAGAGCTACACCCCCAGCCCTACTTCTATTTTTTTTTATTTTGAAACAGGGTCTTACTAAGTTGTAGAGGGCCTCACTACATTGCTGAAGCTGGCCTCGAACCTGCAATCCTCCTGTCTCAACCTCCCAAGTACTGGGATTACAAGTATGAGCCACCACTCCTGGCTCAGACTGCATTTTCTAAATCTGTTACTAGATGGTGATTTCCTTGGTTCTTGTCTCCTCTCAAGAAAGATTTCATTTAAGAAAGTCATGGATAAGATAAGTGTTGAGGATTTATTTAGAGAAGGGAGTGGACAGTTGTAAAAGAGGAGGCTGTGTGGGAAGGGAGGGACTATATTCCAGAGAGAAAGTCGTGGAGCACATCTGTTCCAAGAGTGCAAAGGGTAATGGCATCTTCCACTTGGCAAGCTGTATATCTTGTCTGAAAACCTTCCCCTCATGGGTTATGTATTTGGGGGCAGTTATTGCTATTTTACACCCTGGCTTACTACATCTGTGCTATTTCCACCATGTTGGAAAATCGGGGCTTAGTGCTCTGCACATGCTCCAAATTTGGAAGAAATCCCTTTGGCTCATTGCAGTTGGCTCCCCCTAGATTTCAGAAAGTAGTATCTGCCAGGAAGGAGGAGGTCTGCAGGCAGAGTTCTCCTTCACCCGAGGTAAAGTGACTTCTCGTGATTCCCAGTGGAGCCAGCCTTATCCTGGACCTTTGCATACATCTGCCTAACTACCCAACAAATCCATTTCTTAAAATGCATAGTAAACAACTAAGAGTCCATCCCAGGACTCGGGGTATTGTCCTCAGGCATGGTGGAATCCCACATTCCATCAGAACCAGCCAGCTGTGGGAGGACATGTGCGGTTGATATAACAGTTTGCCAAGTGGTCTTCTGTTTATTCATGAGTAGCCAACCAGGTCCGACACAGCCTGAAGCAGATGGGTGTCCCCATCAACTGTAGGTTAAGTTCAAAGAAGGAGAGGAGGAGGAAGCAGAGAAGAAAACGGTCTGTTCTCTTGTTTTCTAAAACTACTATGGGCAGGGGCATAGTGCATTTTATTTAGGGCAACGGAAATTAGCTCTTCTTTTTAGCTAGGGAGATGGCTTTGCAGGACACTGACAATTATGTAACAGAGCTGGGTCTTTCAAAGAAATTTTGATTTACTACGAGACCACAATTGAGTGGTCACTGGAGTCGTTAGCTGAAGAAACTATAAAAGGAATCCCAAACGGTGTCTGTTTCCAGTGTCAGGAAATAGAAAGTGGTTGTTATAGATGTCTGTCTTAAAAGAAAAAAAAAGTAATAACAATTCACCATGCACCTGTAAGACACAAGTGCTACGAACTCAAGGCTTAAAATACTCAGTATCTTTTAAAGACACTATCATTTAAATCCTAACATTAAATAAAAGGTAAAAAAAAAATGCTTAAGGGAGAAAAACTATACCATACATGTTTTTCTTTTCTTGCCAAGAGAAGGACCAGGGCATGTAATTGAAAAGACAATCAATATTGGAGAGGAGATAATACAGAAAATCCTCATGCCATTCATTCCTATATTAAGAAATGGCTAATATAGCCCTCAAAAACTCATAGTAAAACTTCCCTATCCTAAAATAATTTCTTCCATTCCAATTTGGAAGTGATCGGGATAGATTTAAGTAAAAATATATGCTAAAATTAAGCCAGAGGGCAACTTGTACACTTTTTAAAAATCTGAGAGATGCGTAAGAGGTACCAAGGTGCCCTTTCAAAATAGGCCCATGTTAGAGGGGAAAGGGGCCTTCACAGTTCAATATAAGATTAATACATGCTGGCACGTTCATGCAGGCAAAGGGGACAGAGAGGCCCGCCAAATCTGCAAACCCTCCAAATTATGTCAATAAAACATAGTTTGAGTTTGGTATAAATAAACATAGAAAATGATTTGAATTCAACCATCCTCTTCCTCTTTATCCCTTTTTCCATTCCTCTATCCAGAGAAACAGACACTGGGAATATGAAGAACAGGTATGTCTATAATTCTACTGGGTCCATTACAATTAGACTTTACTTTCTAGAACTGTACCATCTAATCCAGTGGAAGAAAATGTGACTATTTAATTTAAACTAAAATAGTCTCCTTTTTTTCCATTTTCTTGTATTGGGGATTGAACCTGGAGCCTTGTGCATGCTAGGCAAGTGCTCAACCACTAAGCCACATGTCTAGACCCTTAATTTATTTATTTATTTATTTATTTATTTATTTATTTATTTATTTATTTATTGCAGTACTGGGGGTTGAACTCAGGGGCATTCTACCTCCGAGCTATACCCCCAGCCCTATTTTTTTAATTCTTTATTTTGAAACAGGGTCTCACTAAGTTGCGGAGTGCCTCACTAGGTAGCTGAGGCTGTCCACAAACCCGGATCCTCCGGTCTCAGCCTGGGATTACAAGCGTGCGCCACCACGCCCGGCTCAGACCCTAAATTTAAACTGAGTAAGACTTAAATTTCTATCAGTAGTCTCAACAGCCACACTGCAAGTGCTTACTGGCAGCTACAGGTGGCTACGATACTGGATGGGCAAACACAGAGTGTTCCCATCATCACAGAATGTTATATATATATAATCAAATATCTACTGGGGGCTTTGCTTTTTAATATAGTTACCCAGAGGCAGGACACTCAGCATATTCTACATATTCTATCTGGGTCCCCTCCTCCAGGTGAGGGTATTTGGTATAAAAGAAGGACAGAAGGACGTAGCTACCTGTGGGCTTTCAAGATTTTACACTAATGTTTGCATTTTCTTGGCTCACCATATCAGTAGCTAAAAATCTACTGTTATATTCTTTCCTGCATCTAGATATCCCTCAAGGTTATTATTCTTATTATCTACCCTGTCTTTTTAGAATTTGAAAGACTTAGACACACAATGTAGGATTCCTGGCTCCCTCGCTCTCTTAGCTGATGTGACCTTGGCCGCATTAGCCAGTCTAAGCCCCAGGGTCTCTGACTCACAAACAGAAAGGACAGTGGGAGCGACTCATCGGGTTACTTCGAGGCTGAACTAGTCCAAGTGGGCAGCACGGTTCCTAGTTCACATCTAGCACTTGATAATCTCAGCAGTCATGGGACAGTTGTTCACTTTGTGGGTGACACCAAACAAAAAGTTCAAAAGAACATGCCAGGCTGATAGACCCAAGGCGGTGCCCCTGGATTGCTATGAAAAGAACCTAGCGTGAACTCTCACTTTAAATAAAAGGATAGAATGTCCCTCCTATGTCCACTGCTCAATGGAATCTCCCAGTTTTAGAGAATCTTTGTCCTCAGGACACAATGTCATGCAATTTAGTCTTCTCGTGAACCGCTCTCCTCACTGGCCTATGTAATTTTGCTTTCTAGAACATCCTCCATTTTGGCCTGTTACGTTTTGAGCTTGAAGCTAAGTGGAACCTGGCTGCTTTGAAAATAGTCTGTAGATAGGACATCTTATCATTTTAATCTAGCTTGCCCAATGTTTCACATCAGTGGGGGCTTCCGGGAGCCTGGTCACTGGTTAGTTCTCTCTTCCCATTGTTCCTCAGGTTTGCCTCTCTTATCTTCCTGTCAGCCAGGAGACCTTGTATGTCCTAACTATATAATCTAAGATTCATGAAGCATCACCTCTGTCTCATGAGCAGGTTTTCAAATAGACACAAGCAGCTAAATTCAACCATGAGTGGCAGATCGCATTAACAAAAGTAGCAACACATGTAGAAGAAGGGTTTATGACGAAAGCTTCCAAAATACTGAAAATCTCTGTCTTCAGGCATTTCCTCCACAAATATGGAACCAAAGGAAAGATTAGACCGTAAAAATATTTTCAGTGTTTAAATTTAGAATATTTTGGCAGGAAGTGCCCCCCCCCAAAAAAAAATCGTATCTGCAAGTTAATTTTGAAAACTATACAAAAAAAAAGATAAATCTTAGGTTTTCTATGCTGACACATGGTAACTCCATGAAAGGAAATTAGTGGTAAAGTTAATCTGCTCTGTAACTTTTGTACCTCTCCTCAGCTTGTTTTATTTCTGCCTTAATCCAGAGCCCCTGAGAATAAGGCTTTAAAAAGAGAAACTTAAAGTTCATGAACTAAAAAGGCATTGAGAAGCCAGACGTAGTGGCACACACCTGTATAATCCCAATACTTTGGAGGCTGAGACAGGAGGATTGTGGGTTCAAGACCAGCCTCAGCAACTTAGTGAGACTACTCAGCAACCTAGCAATACCCTGTTTCAAAGCAATATATATATATATAATATTTAAAATATATATATATATATATATATATGAATATATATAAAGAAGGCTAAGGATGTAGCTTAGACGTAGAATGCCCCTGAGTTCAATCCCTGGTACCACACATAAAACAAGGGGTGGGCATCAGAAGACTTTCCAAAGAATGGACCTCAGCAATAAAAAGGATCACACCATTTGCCCTCCCCTGCCACTGTGTTAATCTCAAGAATGATGCAGTGAAAACAGTCAATTCTAAGAGGTTGCTCACGGCACATCATGGGCTGAATCACATCCCTTCGATTCATATGCTGAATCCCCAAGTCCAGGTGCCTCGGAATGTGACTGTATTTTGAGATAGGGCTTTTATTACATGAAAAGAAGGCCACTAGGATGATCTCTCATCCAATCTGATGGGTGTCCTTACAAGAAGAGAAAATTCGGACACACAGAGAGAAGGTGAGTATGGGTACCACAAGGAAAAGAGGGAGGATCCTTGGGATGGAAAGGCCCAACCTATTGACTCTGGTCAGTTATAAACCTACACCTGCAATAACATGTCATAGAACTAAAACATATACCCACACTGAAGAGTAAAACTACAACGAGGAGGAAATTACAATCAGGAAAATTGAATAAAGTGGGTGGCATGTATCATTGTCCATATCCTGAGTGAATATTGTACTATAATTGTGCAAAAATTAGATTACTACTGAAGGAGACCGGGTAAGGCATATGTGGGATCACTCTGTATTGCTTCCTACTTTATTACTGTATCACTTGCCCGTAAATCTACAATTACATCAATAAAAACCCCAACTAAATATAAGGCATCAGCAACCAAGATGTCCTTCAAAGGGTGAATGGATAAACAAACTGGAAATCCATACAATGGAATATCATTTAGTGATAAAAAGAAATGAGCTGTCAAGCCACAAAAAGGCATGGACGACTCTTAAATGCATATTACTAAATGAAAAAAAAAAAAAGTCAATCTGAAGAGTCTATACACTGAATGATTCCAACTAAATGACATTCTGCAAAAGGCTAAACGATAGAGATAGTAAAAAGACCAGTGGGTGCCAGGAGTTTCAAATGGAGCACAGAGGATGCTTAGGACAGTGAAACTATTTTGTATTAATACTGTAGTGAGGGTTACATAACATCACCTATATCTGTCTTAACCTATGGGCTACAAGGGACATAGAATGAACCCTGACCTGACATAAACTATGAACTTTAGTTAACAAAAACATATCAGTATGGCCACATGGATTGTAGCAAATGCATCATACTAATGCAAGATGGCAATTATAGCGGAAATCGAAGGGAAGTAGTGTGTGCGTGTGTGTGTGTGTGCACGCGTGCCTGTGTATGAAGTCTCATGTGTTTTCCACTCATTTTTCTATAAAACTAAAACTGCTCTATAAGTCAAAGTGTATATTCATTTATATATACCTTTATTCATATATATAGTATATTCATATATATGTGCATATATATATATATATATATATATATATATATATATATATATATATATGTAAAGGCGTTGATTAGTCGGTTCAGGTGGCACACACCCGTAATTCCAGGTACTTGGGAGGCTGAGACAGGAGGATAACAAGTTAAGTTCAAAGCCAATATAGAAAAGAGAGTGAGACCCTGTCTCCAATTTTTAAAAAAATCCACTTCTGCCCTCCACCCCACACAGTCTACATTCTACACCCTACTTGTCTGCTGAATCATTTCTTTACAGACTCATCAAATGGCAGATTCACGAGAGACTCAGAGAATCAACTCATCTGGTGGCTTCCAACTAAGGGTTTTCAAATGCAGAAAAGGAGCTGGAAATGCATCCCATGGGATGCTGCATACGAAAATATTCAGCAACTTGCCTTTGTCTGTGACCATATCAACTCCATATGGAAACCCTGGCTATCCCCTGCAAATGGGAAGCTCTGCACTGGCAGTTTTACGTGACTTTGAATGATTTTAAAGTAGAGCGTGTGACTCTTACTCCATAAATGCAATTCCATTAAAAAGCATGTCATCATATGAAGTTCATGGGGGGAAAAGAAGAAAAAAAAAAAAACAGTAAAAAACGTCCTTGGTGGTTATGATATTACAAATTTGTGCAACACCTCCTTTACAGCTTGGAAAACTAAGGCCTGAGAGGTTTTAACACATCCTCAAAACCATAGGAGAAATTCAGCAGAGGAGGACCAGAAGGGGAACCTCCAGATTCCTGGTCCAGTGCTCACCCGATACAGCCTCTGGCCTCTCAGGACACAGCCCTGGCCTAAGGCCACTGTCTCCAATCTCCAGTACCCTCCAGCACAAATCTACGAGGTCAGGTGGATTGTGTCCACGTGGCTGACTTCAGTTTAAGTATTATTTACATAAAAATGGTCTGCAGCGTTAGGTCTGTTAGGTCTTCATTAACTTTGTCCTTTAAAATATCCTTGACTGATACGGAATGAGACATTCTCAGAAATGTGCTTGATTGCTAGTTTCTGTCTGGTTGAAAGATCCTAAATAACTCATTAAAAATTATGGAGGACATGTAAACCTACAGAACGTAGCCGAGTGGAACTGCTGGAGTAGGGGCAAGCTGGCTGAATGAGATCCACATCGTCTAAGGCGCAAGGCAGAACCATCTCTTCACAGCAAGACAAGAACAGGCGCTTTGGACCCTGGCGCTGAACCAATTCAGGCCTTTGGAAACTGGACTTCTTTTGTGTCCTGAACATAAAAGTGTTCATGCTAAACAGGAAAGCTTGTAAGACATCTAAACCTCACTCCTCCCATGGAGAACCAGGACACATGTGATGACTTTTGAGGATGTCATTGGTGTTTCACTGGTGCCCTCTATGCTTATGTGTCCTCATTGGCCATTTCAAGTAGAAGTGAGCTAAGTATATAGAACTGTCACGTGTGCCCTTTTCTTTTCTTTTTATTTATTTGTGTGTGTGTGTGTGTGTGTGTGTGTGTGTGTGTGTGTGTGTGACTGGGCATTGAACCCAGGAGTGTTCTACCTCTGAACTACATCCTAACCCTATTTTATTATTTATTTATTTATTGCAGTACTGGGGATTGAACTCAGGGGCATTCTACCTCCGAGCTATACCCCCCAGCCCTATTTTTTATTCTTTATTTTGAAACAGGGTCTCGCTAAGTGCCTCCTAAATACTGGGATGACAAGCGTGCGCCACCACGCCCGCCATCCCTATTTTATATTTTATTTTGGAATAGAGTCTCTCTAAGTCGTTGAGGCTGGCCTCAAACTTGAGACCCTCCTGTCTCAGCATCCCAAGCACTAGGAAGCCAGGCGTGCACCACCACATCTGGCTCACGTGTGCCCTTTTATGTTGGGGCTGCAGCATGTAGGCATGAAAAGCAGGAACAAGCCAAGAGCACATGGGCCAGTAGCTCAGTTTCTAGCATTGGACAGTCCCAATTTTGATCCCCAACTCCACCATTTACTCGTTTGTAACCTTAGATAAGTCACTTAATCATAGAGATGAACCGTGAGGCCACGTGCCTCCTGTATGCCAGACATTATTCTAGGTACTGGAAAAGCACAAGGAATAAAACCAAAAAACCATTTACTTACTCCCCAGGAGTTTATTCCTTATCGAGGACATGGGGAGGTTAAATAATCAATAAGTAAGTAATAAAAGCAAATTTTCAATTGCAGCAAGTTCTAAGAAAAAAATAAAAAGGGGGCAGTACCTAGAGAAGAGCTACTTGTGATTGTATGATTAAGGAAGGTTTCTGTGAAGGTGACATTTTGGCAGGTATCTGAATAATGAGCATATAGTCATTTAGTGATGTGGGAGAAGAGTTTCCCAAGGAGCTGGGATAGTTCAGACAAAGATCCTGGGGGTGAGAATGAGTTTGATATTTCCTTTTGTGTGTGTGTGTGTGTGTGTGTGTGTGTGTGTGTGTGTGTGTGTGTTTGTATGGTACTGGGGATGGAACCTAGGGGCATTCTACCTTCAAGCTACACCCCCAGCTTGATTTTATTTCTTATTTTGAAACAGGGTCTTGCTAGGTTGATGAAAGTCTCACTACTTGCTGAGGCTGTCCTTGAACCTGAGAATCTCCTGTCTCAGCCTCCCAAGTACAGGGATTACAGGCGTGTGCCACTGTGCCTGGCTTGAGTTTGGTATTTTCAAGGAAGACAAATGACAAGAGAGAAAAAGGGCCAATGTGTCTGACTGGAGGAAAGTGAACAAGAGAAAGCGAAGCAGAAAAACAAGTATAGGTATGTATGTGTAACACTTACTACAGTGTCTCTGTAAATTGCAACTTAAAAAAGTGGATGGATTTAAGAAGACCTCTTGTTGGAAGTCCCAGGAACTACAAGCATCCACAGGATCTACATCCATTGGCAATAACTGGTCAAACCAAACCCTTTACATCTATCCCTCAATGTGTTTTACATTCTCTTCACGGGCAACTGCACTTCACGCAGGAACACGCTTCCTCTAAGTGTGCGGGCAGCTACCCCTCCTCGGCTCCTGTTTATAAGGATCCCTTCAAGGTGATGCATTCATTCTTCCAAGGCTCAGCATAAGGATCATGCCAAGATACATATTTGCCCAATGCGCTGTAATGGTTTAATACATCAGGTTGGAAATTCACCATTTGTTTTTTACCATGTTACGCGAATTCACCCTGCATTCTGAAAACTATCCTTAGAGCTGCTTTCAGTATAATTAATCAGTATGGCACATCTTGAAATTATTCTGTACAAAGAGAGTGAAAGCAGCTCGGGCCCCTAGCATTCTGTTGGTAAAGAATTTAATTGCAAGAAGTGCTGCTTGTCAAAACAATATAAGTACATCCAAGACAAGGGTGAAGGGGGGGGGGGCTGTGGGAAAGAAGCAGGAAGATGAGAACATTTCCCTCTTTATGTAAGAGCCTTTAAAAGCAGACTGAAACTGCAGAGGTTGGATATGCATTTTAAGAATTCTCTAAGCACACTCTATACCATACCAATTCACAGACACTGTGGCTTTTTTTTTTCTTAATAAATAACAAAAAATTCTCCAAAGTTTCTAGAATCCATTAAAAAGAAACAAAACAGGGAGTCACCTCTTCAGATCTTAACCTATGTCATCATTTTTAAAAAGAAAAAGGCAGTTTTCAGGTGGAAATTTGGAAAGGACAACCTGGTGGTTTCTTGTATCTGCTTATCCAAATGACTAAATGAAAGAAGACTGTCATCTCAGATAAACACGAGTTTGTGCTCGCCGTTCCCTCCACTCAGAACCTCTTCTGACTCTTCTCAGCACAATTTAGTTGTCCCTTGGCATCTGCGGGAGATTAGTTTGCAGAACATGTCCCCAGCAAATGCTCCAGCTTCCCAGAAAAAATGGCATCCTACTTACATACAATTCACATGCATACTCCCATAGACTTCAATTCATCTCTAGATTATTTATAATACAATGTGAATGCTGTGTAAATAGTTGTTATACTGTAGTAGTTGAAGAATAATGAACAAAAGAAATGTTTATACATATTCAGTACACATGCAATTAAAAAAAAAATTCCATCTTAGTACTTGGGAGGCTGAGACAGGAAGATTGCAGGTTCAATCAAAGTTCTCAGAAACTTAGAGAGACCCTGTTTCCAAATAAAATAAAATAGGGTTGGAGGGTTGGAGGTGTAGTTCAGAGGGGAAATGACCCTGAGTTCAATACCCAGCACCACACACACACACACACACACACACACACACACACACACACACAATCCATCTGACATTGGTTGAGTCTGTAGAGGCAGAATTCAAGGATATGAAGGACAAACTGCACTCCTGAGCTTTAGCTCTGGGCTTAAATGTTACCTTCTCTGGTCACCTACTTTAAAATAGGCGCTCATCTCCCATCCTATACGGTTTAGCTCTCTCGTGATATCTTGTTTAATTTTCTTTATAGCAATAATTACAATTTCTGATTGTCTATATTTACTAACTTTCACACATCTTCACTGTGTCTTCATCCTGGGCTGCTCAACTAGGCATTGGCAGGCCACCCTGCGGTTAGAAATGGCCATGTGGCCGACTTCTAGCAAAAGGACTGGGACCAAATTTGACAAGGACCACTTCTGAGTCAAGGCTTTTAAGATGTTTATATCCCCTCTTCACCTGTCATCTGGCTTAGTTAAGACAATACGGTTGTAGGAGATAGGGAGGCATAAAACAAGATCCTGCTCCCCGGATCACTTCCAAGATAAGAGCCGCTCATCAAAGCAGGAACACTTGCCATGCCATGTGCCATTATGTGAGCAAGAAATTAACCTTCTGTCTGTGCAGGTCGTTAAATATTCTTTGGCCTTTTTGTTACAGCAGCTAGTATTATCCTAACAAACCACTGAAATATAGGTTTCACTAGGGCAAAGACTTTTTCTTGTTCATGACTGTTCATGTCAACAGACTTGCCTCCTAGCACTTCAATCAACACTAAGTGCGTGCATAGCATGAATAAATACACTTTGCATCTATATTCATACATGCAGTTGTCACAAATCAAGCATTTCTATTTGAATACAGATTTATAACCTATGGGGAACCTCTGTGGAAGACAGAAGAGGGATTTGGAAATTTATAATTTGCTTCACAGTCTCGGGTGTTCTGGTATCTACCATGATGATAACTAGAACCCAACTCTTGTTTTCCCCCCTCACTACCCTCATTCTGTCAGTTCTAACAAGGAAGGCCATGGACTAGGATTAAATCTTAATCTTGAATTATCTGGCTCCTGTCACTTAAAAAGCCAGACCTGTGACATGGTGTGAACACACTCCTTGGACATTAGCATCTTTTTAGTGTCAAGATGAGAAAAAAAACAAGAGAGAGAGAGAGTTTATTTTAGTCACACTGAATTTCTCCCTGTGTCGCGGGCTGTCCGTATCTCTAGCTTCCCCCACTCCTCCATCTTCTACCTGCCCCACACCATCCAGAATTCACCAAAGCCTGTATCCAATGGCTTTATTCAAGTAGGTTTGTTACCCTAACCACAGCCTAGGGATTTCAAAAGAAAACATCCATTCTAAATTTAAAAAAAAAAAAAAAAAAAGATTTCCCCAGATTTTCTACAAGGTTTATGCCATACTGCCTACAAGTATGTACACGGCAGTGCTCTAAGGAAAGTGATTAATTTCTTGAAAACACTCAGGTCACAGTAATTGACATGACCTGTGTAATTAAGCAGTCTCCGTTTACACACCAGAAGCCCCGCCGCTGTGAAGCTGAGTTTGCTTGACAGAATGTCTTTACACGTCAGGAGATCACCAACCTTTCTCATGTCCTCCTTAGTCACCTACAAGGACCCCTGGTTGCTGCTCAGAGGAGACACACTCTGGTATTGCTGTATGAAGATGGGGCTGGCTTGGGAAGCGCGTGGAACAGGGTGGGCGAGGAGGTGTGGCCCTGACAGGTGGAGTCGGCCACTTACTAGGCAAGGGAGGCTGTTTTCTATCAGGCATCCCTAGGGCCCGGGTTTTCCATGGCACTGGTAAAAGCCACATTAAGAGGTGAGGCATGAACCAGAGTTTTTTCATGGCAGAAAGACATTCTGTCACTCTCCCTCAGCGGCAACAGGGACATAAAAATATTCAGAAACTGCTTCCCGATATACACGCTATGATGGAAATTCTATGCCTTGTCCATTAGAAACCTTTAACCGATGTCACCATGACAGGTCTCTGTCAGTCTTGATAGCTGCCTGGTTCAGTGCTGAGATGTGGGGACTTCAGTATGACTTCTCAACAATCCTCTAGGATGTCTGAGGGCTGCTGTGCTCATGCCCCAGGTAGGTTAGGGGGCTTTCTTGCCCTGGAGAATGTGCCCATAGGGCAGGGGGTGTGCTGGCCGAGAGCTCCTTTTTCTGAAGTTCCTACAAGTAAAGACTGACCAACACTGCAGCTCTATTCTAAAACAATGTGCAGGTTCTTCCCCTTCCATATTCTGCCCCCTGCTTGGTGAACTTTGGTGCTTTGTCAATGCTCCTCTTGCAAATGCTGTCATGGGGCTCTGTTGAGGAGCCATGGCTCATTGGAAAACCCCACTCTGGTTTTCCGGGGATTCCAGTGCTTATTCATAGGTGGTCACTACATCTCTTGGGTATTATGAGACCTCCTTATTGCCTCATTAAGGATCTGAGGATCTGCCTACTAACTACGGATAAATTCTTTATTGTTCCAAAGCATTAGATAATATCTGATTCAGTCTATTTGAGTCAAACCGCTGTCTCACCATTTAGTAGGTGTGGTAATTTGGGCAAAGGGCTTAACTGCTCTAAGTGTGTTTCTTCATTGATAGAGTGATGATAATTCATATCTATGCTGTTAATAGGGATGGTATGAAGATGAATATAACTTATGTAAAGTACTTTACATAATGTCTCTCACAAAATAAGTTCCCCCAAAAATGTTAGTTTAATCTTCCTTGTCATCATCACCAATGTCCAGGGATATACATAAAAGTAGACACATGGCTGCAGGTATTTATATGCATGAATATGGAATATACTGAATACAGACACTGATATAAACAGTCATCTCTCAAGACACCAGGCAGTTTGGAATAAACCAACTTCAGGGAATAGAGACGCAGACAGGAGATTTGGATGCAGAAAAAGGAAAAATAGTTCAACAATGAGTTGAGTGTTGCATTTATGAGCTGAAGTGTCTGGAAGTCTCCAGCATGTATCTGGACAATTAGATCTGAACCTGGGTCCTGGATCTCAGAGGTCCTCACTCCAGAGTCCTCAGTGTGCACATAACGGTCATACTGCCAGGAGTGGAGAAGACACTCAGGAGAGCCTTCAATAAGGACAAAGGTCTGGATCTCAGCAGAAAACCTGGGGATGTCCACATTTATGGGAAGACAGACAAAGAACATCCATAGGAGGAGTTTGAGAATAGTGGGTGGTATCATGAGAACCCAAAGGGAAAAGATCGCTTCAGAAGAATGGAACAACCACTAGCAAGAAATGGTGCAGAGGAAGGTAGGAGTGAATAGTCACAGAAGAAAGAAGACTGGAGAAAAAGAAATAAAAGAGTGGATAAGGGATATTTGAATTTTTGTTTAAATCTCTCATGAGGCAATCCATCAGTTCTCAGACT
>PVLC010010744.1:13612-49369 GCA_004027655.1 Graphiurus murinus
GAGGGAGGAAGAGAGAGAAGGAAGGAAGGGAGGGATCATCCTGCCAAAGATTTCCTTTATCCTCTCCCAGAAACGGGTAATGAGAGCAAAGCAGGTTGAACCTGAGATCAAATTAGGAATTTGTTTTGGTTGGTAAAGTGAGATGGGGTTCTTCCTCAAGAAGCCCATGCCAGAGAAACACAGGTTCGATGGATATTCGCACCATAACTTAGTGAGACTGGATTCCAAGGTAGCTGTCCCTATGGAGAAAGGTCTATCTATTTTAGGCATGGTTTAAGGATCACAGGCAGGAGCATTTTCAGGGTTCAAATAAATTCTCTTTAGATCTCGTGCAGGGCAGCTCTCATGCCCCATCGAAGGCTGCACTCTTTGGCACACTGGCACTGTCACCAGGAAGAGCTGCTCAGAGGTCATCAGGTATAGGGCAGAACCTGTGGTTCTCAATCAGGGACACCTTTGCCTCTTTCTCCCCCACCAGAGTATACTTGTAATATACAGAGATGGTTTTGGTTGTTATGGGTGAGGGAGGGGCTTGTTCTCTACCGCTGTCTAGTGGGTAAAGACAAGTGATGCTGCTAAAAATTCTACAATGCCCAGGACAACCCCCACCCCCAACAATAAAGGATCATCCAGTCTGAAATTTCATTAACTGTACCCAGGTTGAGAAACCCCAGACTGAACTAATGGCATGTCTTCAGATTATCCGAAGCTCTTTCTCCAAAGTCTTACAGGTATAGTTCATCATTTACAAATTACTTACACGTGCAAAATGTTTTCTGCCTTTCATATGTAGTGAAGTAAGCAGAACCATCATTCCCACTTGATTTTAAAGCTCTAAAAGATTACAAGACTTTCCAAAATATTCCAAGACTTTCCAGAAATCTAACGTATGCCACCTCATTTCAGTAGCCCTTCTTCTAAACAAAGAATGTGTGCAAACGTCAACTTTTCTAGACCCTCAAAAAGAATAGACCAAATTGACTTCTAATCTTGAGTAAGAGACATGTTCTGTTTGTTCTGGTACTGGGGACTGAACCCAGAGGCATTCTACCTCTAAGCTACACCACCAGCCCTTTTTATTTTTTATCTTTTGAAACAAGGTCTCATTAAATTGTTGAGGCTGGCCTTGAACCTGCAATCTTCCTGTCTCAGCCTCCCAAGTATTGGAATTACAGGCGTGTGTCATTATGCTTGGCTCACAGACATATTCTTGTAACTCAAAGCTTTCAGATGTCTTTGGAGCTGTTCCTGTGAAGTACTACATAAATGATTTTTTAGGGTATAAAAGTCTATCCCAATTCTGCTTCCCTAAAGGGTACAGAAAGTTGGTCCTGTTATTCACTAGATACTAGATATGTTTATTACACATAAATTATTTCATGCCCAAGCATTCTTTGCTTCTAATTCAAGCTTGGTCAGAAACGATATGGCTCAAGACCAAATAAAAGCTTTGTTTTTTCTTTTGGGGTGTGTGTGTGTGTGTGTGTGTGTGTCTGTGTGTGTTTTACTGGAGATTAAACCCAGGGATATTCTATTGTTCATCCCTAACTCTATTTTTTTAACTTGGAAACAGAGTCTCACTAAGTTTCTGAGAGCCTTGCTTAATTACTGAGGCTGCCTGGAACCTGTGATCCTCCTGTTTCAGCAAAGCAAACTTTAAAACAGTGGACACTAAAACCAAACCTCATGTTGCAAGACACTTAGCAATACACATTTTGTAGCATTGCACCTGTGGTTTCACCAACTTAATTGCAAAGCTGACCCCAGCTCAACACAAAAAGTTCTGTGTCAGAATGAGAACACCTAAGTTAAATAATTTGGGGGTCAGAAGTTGGCCAGGGGAAACAGGTTTTAAAGAACTAGGAATCTATGGCTTCCTCCCATTTGTCTCTGTCAAGACAAAAGTTGGTGCAGCCAAAAAGATTTTATAGAATTATCTCGGAATCTCAGGAGAGAATGTCTTTCCCACTGGATTTGTTCTCTAATGAGACTAATAAATCTCACATTTTTAAAAATCACCTTAGAGACTAAGAGATATTGACATCCACAGTCAATGCTCAAAATCCTCCCTTCCCTTTCTCCCATCAGAGAATGTGCAGCTAAATATTTTCAAGAGCCTCTCAGAAAGTGTACATCACAATCCACACTTAAAGTGGACTGAGCTGGGCACCACAGTGGTGCACGCCTGTGATTCCAGTACTTGGGAGGCTGAGACAAGAGGATCGCAGATTTGAAGCCCGCCTTAGCAACTTGGCAAGGCTCTTAGCAATTTAGCAAGACCCTCTTTCCAAATAAATAAAAAAGGGCTGGGGGGGGGGATAGCTCGGAGACAGAATGCCCCTGGGTTCATTCAATCCCCAGCACCAAATACACACACACGCTGACTAAATAGACAGAAGAGCATACTTTACACATCATGCTATTTTTCTGATGGACTGTGTGAGCATTCATCTATGGGTCATTACTCTGATGGGGAAACTAACATTGACCATGCAAAAAAAGTAACACATAAAATTAGATGGAGAGCAACCCAAGGGTCTGTAACGTAGCTACTCAAGCTATGGTGTATGGTAGTAGCATCACCTGGGAGCTTGTTAGAAATGTAGACTTCCAGTCCCACCCCAGACCTCAATCAGCATTTTAACAAGATCCCCAGGGATGCTGTAACTTTCAGGTTACAGGAGCATGGTGTCTAGAATTCATCAACCTTTCCTAAAACCCAAGTATTGTGTTTGTGTCTTAGATGTTAATCCATTTGTTTGGGGGTCTTCTCCTTTGTAAATGCATAATTCTGTGAGGTTAACACTCCACTAATGCTTTTAGTGGCAGCAGACCTTAACTGATGCTTGAGAAGATGTAAGATGTGCCACATACAAGGACATTTCTGAAACAGAACTGAGTGTCACCCATACCGCTCTAGACACACACTGCTTCTTAGGAGGTCCATTCATAATAGGCAATTGCTGCTAACGTTCCAAGAGTGGAAGAGAGGAGCAGAGAGAAAAAAGAAGGAGCGATCATTGTCAAAAAGAACAGTTTTGCCAGTTTTATTCTTTAATCTTATTTACTGATTTTCTACCAATAAAATTTTAGGGAAAGAATTCACCATTTCTATGTACTTTACTGAATCTGTGGGCGTTTGGGCATGTGAATCCATTCAGAAAGGCTAGACTAAGCTTCAAGGACATCACTGTCTCTGCCAGAGGATGCAGGTGGGATGGCCCAAGCTCCTGTCTAATAAACACAACAACACCTAGATTGCAGATACCTGGGGACCGAGGCCTCACCTGCTCTCAATCTCTAGGGAGACATCTGTAATCTGCATCTTCTTCTGTCAAAGACTTTTCACTCCCTCCTGATACAGGAGAGGGAAGACTGAGATTCATTAACGGAAATACTACCATTGACTATGCGTACATATGTGAAGAAAATACCATTGTCAATCTCAGTACTCTGCTTTGGGAAGGGGGAAAAGGGGAAGATAGGGAGGTTGGGAGGGAGGGTACCAAGTGCTGTGTGCATGTATGTCATTGTCAACACGATTTACATTATGATGTGAGATTATAATGCACCAACAAAAGCACATTAAAAAAATATTTAAGAAAGACAAGAGAGACCCACCTGGAATCTTCGCATGTCACGTGGGTTTCCTGCATTCTTTAGGCAATTCTGGTTGCATTTGAGGAAAAATTTCAAGAAGAACCTGTGAAGAAACACATCATCATGGTTAGTAATTTAGTCCTGACACAGGAGAAAAACACTAAAAATCTCTTTGGGACCATGCGTTCTGTTCGCGGTATGCATTTTTCTGAAATGTCAGAATGATGTTAGAGTCAGTATTTTGCTTGAAGCCTTAGCTTCTGTTTGGCGTTTAAGCTGGACCTTCTTGATGAAGGGAGCTCGCTTGATATGGCCAAGAGATCTCACAAAAAAGAGTAAGTCCCCAAAGAAGTGTTTTCACTCACACAGAGAGAAGGCTGTAATTTAAAATAGTTTCCAATTGCATCTAATTGTCACAGAATTCTCATAGTCCCCGAGCACAACATGTAATTTAAGCACCATAAATTCACTGACAATGACTGCAGAATACCTACTCAACGGATACACAGATACAGTAAACACTTTTTATCTTAGCATCTCCAAGTAAAATGTTCTGGTTAGTAGTAGCCTGGAGAAGTAGGTACAATTCACAAACTGACCAGACTCCTTTGATGTCTCAAATATCTCCTGAATGTTTTTCTTGGACTGCCTGCTGTGGACAAAAGCTATTTGTGATGGAATAAGAATCGTCCTGACTCACTGCCACCTTGGAATGAGAATTGGTTCTACAGTGAAATCCATGAGTTTTACTTGCTGAGACGACCCAAGGTTTCAATTTAGCAAGAAAAATCCCAGCTGTACTGGCATAAGTATTATCTGTGTCTACTTTAGTTCTCAGAAACATCCTGATATAGACAATATATTACAGTCGCCCTGTAACTTTCGTGAGTTTTTTCTTATATAACCATCACAGTTGTTCCATTCCATCATGGAAAGGCAGCGGGTATTAAAGTAGTGGCATTCATGTTGGCCACCTCCACTTAAGCCTCTCCATCTATTTTCTCTTTGGAGGGGCAAGATTTTAAAGCAATCTAAGTTTTGCAAATGCTTTTTACTTTTAATCCTAGAGGTACCTATGGGTTTTGGGCCCAAGAATGCATTAAAATGAGAGTCAAGCTGGGCTTGGGTGGCACATGCTGGTAATCCCAGTATTTGGGAGGCTGAGACAGGAAGATCACAGGTTCACAGCCAGGCTCGGCAATGTAGGCCCTCTGAAACTTAGTGAGACTCTGTTTCAAAATAAAATATAGGGGATGGAGGTATAGTTCAGAGGTAGAATGTCCCTGGCCTCAATCCTCAGTACCATAAAAAAATGCAGTCAATTAAATTCTTATAGGAATTCACTGTTCTTTGCTTTTCCCCAACTTCTACACAGTACTAAAATTCCCACCTCAATACAAATAACTTGTAAAGAACTCTCACTCCATGGTGCCTCCCTCTTGTCTGAATTTAGCTCTGAGCACAATGTAGGTCAACTGGTCAACCACATAACACTGGGGCCCTCTATTACAAGAGCATCATCGCCAAGCGCTGTGCACACGTATGTCCCTATCATTCTGAACTTCATTATGATGGAGATTACAATGCACCAACAAAAGTATATTTTAAAATAAAATAAACAGACATGCTACCCTGGGGGGGAAAAAAGGAGCAGCACAGAAAGATACACCAAGTTCAATTTCTGCATATTAATCTGGGAAAAGTCCCAAAGGAACCTCTCTCCTCCCTGGTGTTTTAAAATCTACTGAGACAGAAATATGGTAAGGGAATAACTCTTTAAAGAGAAACGTTGTGTTTTTTTCCAATCAAAAGAATAAGATTTTAAAATGTAAGCATCTTCCTTGGAATGGTTCTTTCAACACTGTGCAACCTTTGGCAGCCCATTGATGAGAGTATCTACCCCTAATTCTGGCTAACCTATCAAACTTTTGTTGAAGATGAATGACTTTGAATACTGCTGAAGGCCAACTGTGTACAGCAAAATCCAACTCTGGATCCTCCTTCCCCATTGTAAAGGGCAACACTGCCCAGGCCGATCGGACAGCCACCAACTCAAGTCCTATTTCAATGGGGCAGAGTTGGGGAAGGAAAGGGTCTTCATTATTCCTTTCCTCTGAGCTCTCAGAAGGTGATCCTACTGATCCCACATGAGTTTCAGAAACCATTTAATGAGGTTGAGCTGGTGGTAGTGAGGCCCCTATATTATTGAGCTCAATTCTTTATTCAAAGCCACCCGAGATACAAAACCTAGTTGCTTCTTTCAAGTATAGCTAGGAAGAAGGGCATATTTGAAAGCTACCCAAGTCCCAGAGTAGGCTGATTACCATTAGATAGACAATGAGAATTGGTATGGCGTGGTGTTGTGTGGTGTGGTGTGGTGAAAAAGTCATATCCTTTCGAAATATCCAGAATGGAATTCACAATCTGACCCTGTCAGGTGAGTCCTGTGTGACTTGGGAGAAAAAGCTCAACTTCAACTTCCCTTATCTATAAAATGGGCATAAGGAGATTTCCCCCCTTACAGGCAGGCAATTGTGAAAAAGAATGGAGAAGAAGTACAGTATCTAACACACGCACGCATGGTGATGGTAGTAATAATAATGGCTTCTGTGTATCAGGTGCTTCCCACATGCTGATACAGAGCAAAGGACTTCAAACATGGTTTCTCATTTAATCCTCCTAAATAAACTTCACCTATCAATGTGAAGACAGAGTCAGAGAAGCTTAATAACTTGCTAAAAGATGAATAAATGTGAGATCTAGAGTTTGGTTTTTTGTTTGTTTGTTTGTTTGTTATTCTGGGGATTGAACACAGGGGCATTCTACCTCTGAGCTACACCCCCAGTCCTATTTTTTTTATTCTTTATTTTGAAACAGGGTCTCACTAAGTTGCAGAGGGCCTCACTAAATAGCTGAGGCTGGGCACAAACCCAGATCCTCCAATCTCAGCCTCCCAAGTACTGGGATTACAAGCGTGCGCCACCACGCCCGGCTCAAGATCTAGAGTTTGAATTCAGACAGCGTGCTCCAGAGCTGTGCTCCTGACAATCAAGGACCAGTTGATTTAGTAATAACAAAAATAGTACAGGACTGATGTTAACACTAATTATACCACTGATAGCAACTGTACCATAATAGGAATTACGCTAATAGGATTGAGTAAGAGTCATGGTGCCACTTAGAGTACTTCCATGCCAGCAATGTGAACAGTAGGAAGGGAGACATCGGTGTCTTCGCCCTCCAGTGGACCTCCTGCATGCTTCCCCCAGGTTGACAATATTTGCCGCCTGTGTGTGTTCAAGCCCTTTAAGCCGGGACCCGCCAGCCAGAGTCAGGTTGTGTTAGAAGGAGCTGTCAGCACAGCCTCTGGCATCTTCGACTCAGACAACTGCAGGCCACCACGAGGAGGACCATCTGGTGCCAGAATAGATTTTGAAAGACAGGCAAACAGGACGCTGGCTCCGCCTGGGAGAGAAACAGAATCAAGGCAGCCGAGGATCTTCTGCCTCCAAGATGAGCAGGGGCGAAGCGCTTGTCAACAGCCCGTCGTTAGCACAGAAGCTATGCCGGGCGCACACCAGATCACCGTTACCCTGAGCCGCCCCGCCACTTGGCCTGCTGGCAGAGGCCCCTGCCCACCCCCTCCGCCGAGGATCGCTTGCTGAAACCCAAGTCTTGACCATCTGTCGTGGGGAGGATACAGTGGTCAACTAGTGCCTGGGGCTTCACACAAGCCCTTATGTGGCAAAGACTCTCTGAAGTGCCAATTCTTTGGGGAAAGGCCAGTCCTACCCCAGGGAGGGCCTCAGGAATTCTCTCAAAGTTTTCCCCACTGTAGAAGCCAAGTGTCTGACCCATGGAGATCACACTTCCTTAAAGGAATGGAGAGGAGTTAGGAGGAGTTAAAAATATCCTCCTTGAGAGTCGGAATTAGACCTCGAACCCAAATTTGGGGGATGATTTATCGGGCTAAGTGTCTAAGGTGTTTGCAAACCCAGGGTCACATGTGCATCTGCCAGTCTCGGAGAGATCTCAGATTCTGAAGGAGCCCTTAACGGAGTGCTGTAACTCAAAGCCTCATTTTTTTTTTTTTTTTTTTTTTTTTTTTAAGGAATGGCTACATTTTGTGTTGCAGATGTGTTTGAGACAGTGCGACTGCTTTCCCCCCACTGTGGGACACTGACTCCCACCCAGCGGGACAAAGCACTCACTGACCCTGTAGAGTTCTAAGAAGTTCCACAAGCTCCAGGAACAAACTCCTTTTTAACTCAAGTGGCTTTTTTTTTTTTTTTTTAAGGGATGACAGGGGTAAGTAGTAGCAAGAAACCCAACACCTTCCTGCTAACTTTGGATGTGAATAGTATCATCTTCTGTTCATGCAACTTGTTATGAAAGCACTTAAATCCCCAGTATTTCATTGAATCCTCACAGAAATCCTATAAATTAGGCATGCCAGGAATAACCAAATCCATCTGAAAAACAGGACCACAGAGACTCAACAAAATTAAGGGATTTATCCACAGCCAGAAACGAATCTCCTAGATTACATACAGGACTAGTCATAGTATAAATTTTCCATGAGCTATAGGATTTATAAGTGACCTGAACCGACCAGGTATAGTGGCACATGCTTGTAATCCCAGGACTTGTGAAGCTGAGACAGGAGGATTGCAGGTTCAAAGCCAGCCTCATCATTTTATCGAGGCTTCCAGCAACCTAGTGAGACCCTGTTTCCAAGTAGGAAAAAAAAATTGGACTGGGTGTAGCTTGGAGGTAGAATGCCTCTGGGTTCAAGCCTCGATGTCAAAAATAATAATAATAATAATAAACAAACAAATAAATAGGTGACCTGAACCAACACTTAATTCTAACCTCATTTTGTATGAGAAAAATGACTAATCAACAGAGATAACAAGGTTCACATAGGGTAATGGTTATGAGAGCTGGAACAATAGTCCAAACATCCTGGCATCTAGTTGTACAATCTTTTCCAATGTGATGCTAGCTTTTCAGAAGCCAGTCTAGTTAGAGCTCAACTCTTGAACTTTTCCATCTACCACTTCAATTAAGGAAAGTGGCAGTCATAAAACCCATCTGACATCCTATTAAAAGTTGTGTTTAGGTTCGTCAATCATGCTGCCAGAGGACATTAGCCCATCATTGAACTAACCAGACACACACATTGCAGAACGAAGCTGTAGATTCAATGATCTACTTGTATCACATTTCACCAACCACTCTATAGTCAGTGTTTAGCTTGAACACTGTATGCCAGTTTCCACATGACCAGCACCATTCTGGAAACCAGAAGGTCACTGGACTCCTCCAAAAGGAAATGAATCGAATTAACCAACAGGATTAGACTCATCTACATGAGGATATAAAATAACAACAACATCAAGCCTTCTCTAGAACAGAATCTAGAGCCCCAACAGGAAAGGAACGAAAGTGTTCTACAAGAAAGACAACTACAGAGTAGTCTGCACAGGAGAGCTTGGGTTAGTCATAGGACAAACTAAAGTAAATTTCAACAATTCCTTGAACCTCAGTGGCCTCAATAAAATATGGAAATATCAATACTTCTCCCCCAGGGCCACTGACAGCTGTCATCATTATCTTAGCCTTATTGCATAATTAATTGTGTGACTTTAGGCAAATTGTTTAATCTCTCTGTGCCTCAGTTTCCTCATATGTAAAGTGAAGAAAATGACTGAGGCGGCTTTAGAAAGTTAATGAGAATTAAATGAGATAACGTATGTAAGGGTATGTAGATAACATATGTAATTGTTCCTGATACCGAGGAAGCAATAATTCAACCTCATCATTTATCCCTGGCAACTGCACACTGTCCAGCACTGAGAGATGCAGAGAATTTTTTTGAGATGAAAAGTATCATTCTCTCTACAAACGTTAAAGTTAAGAAAAGAAGCAAGGCCCTATGCACCTAACAAGAACTACAGGTTTCACTGAATGATCTATGAAAAGGAAAAAAAGGAAGAAAGAAGAGACTATCAGCAAGAAAAGGAAATAATGACTCCAGCAGCTTCACACATCGAGGCAAGAGGCCGGGGCTTAAATCACGAAGGACTCCAGCTAGTCAGAACTGAAGGGCACGCACAGTAAAACTGTCCATTAGGCACCAGCTTGTACATCGTTAATTATTATGCAAAGCATCGCCGTGGAACTGGGCTGAGCAGGTTGAGTTTTTACCTCCCCAAACCCAAATTTGAAAAGAATCACGTTTGGTTGCTTGCATCTGTCCTCATTATGTCTGGGCTGCAAAGAAAAAGCAGCAAGGCACACCTAAACCGAGACATAAAACCCCCATTTGCAATCTTGAGGCTCCCCGAAAGTTTCCCTGACTTATGCCCACAGATGGTTCTGTGGTAGATGATCCTACCCAAAGATATTCAGGACACGGAGATGCACTCTGGCCCGATGCAGGAAACAGCTGTGTGCAGAAGGGGGGGGGGGTCTGGGTGAAGTTCAGGCTGCCTCCCCCCCAACACACACACACCACACTGGAGGTGAGAGAGAAATGCTTCACGATTAAAAGGACCTCTTTGGAGATGTCATTTCCACAGGCTGTACTGTCCCCTTTGCTTTGACAAAATGCAATAGTGCCTACCCCCAAGGCCAGACCTATAGACCAGAATAACCAAGGAAATCTTTCCAGGAGTGTAAGAATTCTCCCATATTGAAAAAAAAAAAAAAAAGAATTGGGGGTACTGGAGATTGAGCCCAGGTGCAGTCTACCTCCAAGCTACACCCCCAGCCCTTTATTCTATTTGTTTATTTTGCAACAGGGTCTTGCCATGTTGCTGAGGGCTTCGCTAAATTGCTGAGGCTGGCTTTGAACCTGTGATCCTCTTGTCTCCACCTCCCAAGGACTATGATTGTAGGTGTATGCCATGGCACCTGGCCCAAATGGAAATATTTTAACAGAAAGCACCTATCCCCATCGTCCCTCCCCAGACCAGGTAAGCTGTCAGGAGCTATCTCAGAAATGCCACCACTACCTCATGGTAGCCCACAAAGATGTGGGGCTCCATGAAGAGGTAACATAGATGTCCCTTGAAAACAGGCCAAAACAGAAAGAGAAAACATTATTTTCAGTGTCAAAGGGAACTTGCTGGCTCTTGGTACACAGAAGTAGCTGTAGAGAACAGTTCATCCATGTGAAAATACGATACTCAGAGGTCAGCCAAAATCTCAGGGATGCTGCAAGGACGGGCTGAGGAGCTGACCCTGTGCAGGGGCTGACCTCCTCTTTTTCTCTGACACAGAAATGGAGGCCTCAGAGGGGACCTTAACTTAATCCCCCGCAGTTCTGCCTGCAAGGTAGATGGGCAGAAAGGATATGAAAGGATCATGGGGGACTTCTACGCAGAAGAAGCACATTCCCGCCTCCCTCTCCAAACTGGGAGGTGGAGTGATACCAAGTTGAAGGACTTTCTTAGGGCTCCCCGAGGGAGAGCACGTGGTTGCCCCTATAATTGGCCACTGACTTCAAGACGTTTACCTTTTCCCCCTGGCCAAGTCCCTCAGATCTTGGTCATTTCTTGGAAGTGTTTTCAGCCTGAAGGGGTGAACAGGATCAGGTTGAAAAGGATCCATTACCTCAGACCTCAGAGTTTGGCCTTGACAGAGGGACATAATTAGTGGCAAGGATTTAAAAGGTGTTGGAAGAGCATAGCAGCCAAGCAAAGAATTTAAAAATAGTTTTAAGGGAAAAGACCCATGGCAAATAGGTCTCCTTAGGGTAGAAGTCATATCTGAAAGGGAGAGAAAGGGGTCAGGAAAGTAAGAGGGAGAGGAGAGTACAAGTCACTATCACCATAGACAAATACGTAATGAATATATTGCAATTCCTTAGAAATGACACCAAGAAAGGACAACAGAGTGGGGTGCTGGGGCTGAACACAGCCTCCTGCTTCCCTGGCCCCACTCATTTCCCTAGCAAAGCTTGACTGGCCATTGAATGAGCAGGGATGACACCTCTGAAGAATCTTAGGTTCCCGGGTGGAGAAGGTGTTCATCTTTAACAAATCCTACCCATTGCTAGGTGTTTCTTGCCAAAGTGTATTAAGGTACACATTGGCCCTGGGCAGACATGTGAAGTCAACCTAATAGGTTGAGACTGCACAGGAAAGAGGCAGGTAACAAAACCAAGCAATTGCCTGTCTTTCCTGGGGCTGGGGACAGATGGAGGGCACATTTGTCTTAAAGACAATCTGCACGGAGCACAGAACTCCTGAAGACCCGGGGTTGGTTTTTAGTAAAGCATCAATCAGGTGACTGGTACAAACCCTTCCCTGGACTGGGAAAGAGTAGAGGTGTCAACTTTGCTTTGGTGGTAATGACCCACCCTACAAAGCCAAGCATAAAGAAGGAGACAAGAGGAGCCTCGATCCCTCAACTCTGTAGTCTTAGAGCAAACACATGAACTACACCAGGTGTAAGGCCCTGTGCTGGGTGCTCTGCAGGCATGAATGCATCCACTCCTCTCAACAGCCCAGGGAGGGTCTATTTCTATTTAGGTTTTATAGATAAGCCTACTGGGAGGCTATGTAATTTGCTCAGGGCTTCCCATCCACAACTGGTAGAGCTGGGATTTGAAGGTAGATAATTTGACTCCAAAGACCACATCCATTAAACTCTATTCCTTTGCATGTTATATATGTGTGTCTGTATACGTATATGCATATGTATATATGTATATGTACGTATATGTGTATATATGTACATATACATATATCTGTATTCTCATCATAATATATAGTTTATATATTTTAAGATAGGTGTGTGTGTGTGTGTGTGTGTGTGTGTGTGTGTGTGTGTGTGTGTGTTACTGGAGATGGAACACAGGGGTATTTTATCTCTGAGCTATACCCTCAGCCCTAATTTATTTTTTATTTTGAAACAGGGTCTCACTAAGTTGTGGAGGCTGGCCATGAACCTGCTATCCTCCTGTCTCAGACTCCCAAGTACTGGGATTACAAGTGTGTGCCACCATGCCTGACTATATAAATATATTTTCAAAATATATATATATTTTATGATGGGAATGCAGATATATATATAGATCATATATATAGCATATATAGGCCACATATATAATATATAATGATATATATATGATTTCTTATGTGTGATTTAATATCTATATTTAATATCCATGATATTATTTAATATATAATGTTATTTATTTATTTATTTATTATGGGAATGCAGATCAATGACTACATGTGGCCATACTCGTCATTACCAGATTCCTTAAAAATCAGAGCTGAAACCAGCATACAAACTTCTGGCACTTTGACTAGAATAATCCCAATTATAAAATGTAATACATTTCAGTTTTTCTCACCACACTCTCACTCTCTTTGTGACCCTCAAGTGCATTTTAAACCATGATAAAAATGAGCAGATGGGTCTGGTAACAGAGCCAAACCAAATATGGAGAGCGACGGCCAAAGCAAAGCCAGTGTAGTCTGGGTCTCTGGGGAGGAGTCAGTGAACATCACCTGAGGGCTGAGTTACACTCTAGTTACTTGTGAGTCCCACAGTCGCCACCTTTGCATGCCTTTCATGTGTATAGAAAGCCACAGGTTGAAAATGAAAGGCTTTCACTCTCCCCTTTTCAATACGTACGTGTTTAAAAAGTTGAAGCACATTCATTCAGAATCTGATGTTAGAATTTCACTTTTTCCTTCTGAGGACTCAAAGGGTTTCAATATTAATAACCCCTCGTGGAGGTGACAGATGCCATAGGAGATTAATAAGGTCAAGTCCACAGCAACTGAAGCACATAGCTTTCTCTGGACTCTCAACTTACTATCCTTTCCAAATCTTTATAAGTAGAAACATTCATTGTCACTTATTCATTCACATACTTAACCAACAAATCTTTCCAGAGAGCCCAATGTGTACTGATCCTCCCTCCATACCAACTTTATTAAGATCACAATGACGGTAGTTCAAGTTTTTCTGAAAAAGAAAAATAAAAGTGCCGGGTGTAGTGGCGCACACCGGTAATCCCAGTACTTGGGAGGCTGAGACAGGTGGATCGCAAGTTGGAGGACAGCCTCAGCAACATAGCTAGACTCTCAGCAACCTAGCAGGGTCCTATTTCCAAACAAAAAAATAAAAAGGGCTGTGGGTATAGCTCAGATGTAGAATGCCCCTGGGCTCAATCCTCACTACCACAAAAAAAGGAAGAAGGTGGAAAGGGAAAGAGGGAAGGAGAGAGGGAGGATATTTCTTTGTATGTTATATATGTGTGTGTGTGTGTGTGTGTGTGTGTGTGTGTGTGTGTGTGTGCCTGTATATGTATATGTACATATACACATTCAAATTTCCAGGAAAACTTTTGACTTTTAGGATTATAGAATATATGTAATTGCCAAGGAAGGTTGAATACCTTTAAAGTATTAATCTATTGTAGGTATCCTGGCAGGGGCTGGACCAGTGAGTCCTTTAAGTGACTAATGATGTCAATGGCGTAGCTTTCCAAGCACGTTGCTCGCCTACGCTCTCAGCTCCCAGCATTCTTTGCTGCATTCACATTGTTACTTCCTGTCCCCTGGACCGGAAGTTCCTGAAATGCCTTTCCCACTCCCACACCATCTTAGCTTCTCATGATCCCATCCCATTCCATGTGCAGCAACACTGCACCCATGAAACCTTCTCCAATACCCCAGCTTGATCTAATCACTTCCTCCTCCATGCTGCTATTACAGTACATGTCACACTTGCTCTCCGCTGCAAGTCACTCGTGTGACCACCTACCCCTTCATGACAGCACGGCGTCCTCGAGAAAGCCTTCCTATTCCCAGGGCACCTAGTACAGCCCTATCCAGAAAATATCGCATGACTATCTTACTTAACTTGACTATCAATATTAATGGCAGTTAACTTTGCATGATAGCATAAAGATGATTCTTTCTTCTTTCCATTTTCTTCTCTATTTTCTGGATTTCCCCTGTGTAGGCATCACTCTAATAAAAAATAATAATAATAACTTTGTTGCTGTAAAACTTAAGGTGGCTATCCTTCAGTGCAGAACCTAGGAAGCCTGGCCCCCATGTGTTCATGGGCAAATTAGAAAATAAAGACGATAAGTGGTTTTTTTCAAAGCTTCTGTGCTTTAAGATTTTCCATTTAATCCAAACAAAAAGAGTTAAGAACTATCCATCTCATACACTGGAAAAGGCAAATCATTTATTTGTTTCATTTTTGCACAATCCACAAAAGAGTAGATTCTACACCACTGGTGCCCTAAATGTCGCACTTTAAACTTTCTCAACATCAAAGTTTAACATTATTATCTCCGCATTAAACCTGCTATTGTTCTTTAAATATTTACATGTAACCCAAAGGGATAAAAGACAGCATAACTAATAGTCAGAAATGAATGTGTTCTCTCCAAAATTCCTTAGGCCATTTTGTTGACTTTAGTGAAACCCAGTGCTTAAAACTCTTAATGGCTTGCTATTTTTCATTCATCCTGCTTCCTTAGGCCATTCATTTCTTCTTTTAAGCCAGTTCTCCATTAGATAAATATTTGCTAAGCGCCTACTGTTATGGCAAGCATAGTGTATTCAGAGACAACCCAGCCCTGCCCTGTGGAAAGGAGCTCACTAAAGCACATTTTCAGGTCATCTTCATCAGAACTCCCTGGGAAACTCACCCTGGCAGACACAGAGCAGGAGATACAGCATTCAGACAACTCTGGTACACACTAACCCTTGAGAATTGATAGCTAACTGACTTTAAAAAAATCAACTGTAATGTCAATCCTGTGTGATAAATTCAATGATGGAGCTATGTACCAGAAAGATTGAACTGTGGAGAAGGGATAGCCACCAACATCCAACACAAACACTTACATCACATCACTGCGGAGTAAAAAGATAAATGAAATCCCCTCACCCATCCCCAGCCTCCCTCGCATAAGCCACAGGGAAAGAAAGGAACTCCAGCTTACCAGGAGAGGCGGATATTTGGCAAATTTTTGCTTCAAGAGAAAAAAACAAAAAAGCTCATCTCTCTAAGAAAAGAAGAGATGATAGATAAATAAAAAGGAATTGGCTAAAAAAGCTTTTCCTTAGGGGGAAAAAAAGAGTCTCTAAGGATAAAATTATATTGAAATTATTTTAAATCATCATTCCTCTTTTTTTTTTAATGGTGCATTGAAATCACACATCTTAATGAGGTACAAGCAAGCTGGTAGAGGTATACAGGCACACACACTTATTTAACCCTTCCCCAATTTCTGCCCCATTCCCTCCCATTCCCTCCTTCTCAAGTGGCTTAATGATTGATTTTGATATGTTTGTGAAAGTACATCATATGTGATAGGGTGTTTCCCTCCCCCTCCCCATCACCTTCAGTTAGATCGCCTTCTCTGCTCACCTAAGGTTTCTCCTTCATCCTCTAGAATCCCTCCTCTGACCCACTTTCCCCCTAGCTTCCGCATATTAGGGAGAGCATCCGATTTTTTTGCTTTTTTGTGACTAAGTAACCTCACTTAGCATTTCCCTGCAAATGACACGATTTTGTTCTTCTTTACGGCTGAGTAAAATTGAGACCCCACAATAACAGAACCCGTCGTCATTCCTCTTTCGGGCTCCCATCCCAGGTGCCTGCTCACTTTTCCCACTAGACAGACACTACCTGGTCCCAACATCCACGTCCCCATCCTTCGCCTGCCATCCTCTGGGCTCCCACACCACTGAGAATAGTGGATTTAATTTGAGCAATGACTTCCAGTGAGGGGGAAAAAAAAAAATCACCACATCCCAACACACCGCACAAGCTGAGTTCAGATACAAACAAGTGAGTCCTTAATTTGCATTTAAAGCTCAAGACCGGCTCCAAATAAAAATAACCAGTGAGCACTGTGCCCACAGAGCAAGGGCAATAATCTCATGAGCTCCCCAATTATCCCAGTTCATATTACGGACGATCCAATAAGTCTGTATGTTCTAGTCCATAAAAATAGAAGGAGGAATTTATCACTGTGGAAGCAGAATGCAAAATAGAGCCTGACACTTTATTAAGCACTATTTCTCATGATATCATAAGGATGCTGATGGAAAATGAAACCGAAGCAATATAATAGATGCACAATGGCACCATTCAGACTCTCTGAGGGTGCTGTGCGGCTCACAGGTCACTCGCTGGCCCTCCCCACAGCATGGCACTCTTGAACAGCCTTAGTTTGAAATGGAAAAAAAAAAAACCACTGGAAACAGGACTCTGAAGAAGGTTTCATTTTGGCAAAACAAAAGAAAAAAATGGCCAATCACTTATTAAAACAAATCATGCTAGACTGGGAGGAGAACTTGGAAATGATCTAGTTCAGATATTGATAACCTAAAGCCTATGAATGGGGTTACATGGGGTACTTGATCACCCCAATATTGTATGCACACACCTGCCTTTCTATGGGATGGGTTCAGAGATTTCACAAGGTTGTGGAAGGAGTCCAGATGCTTTTTTTCTTCTACTTTGATAACAGCACCAGAAGTGTTTCAGCTTTTGAATTTTTTTTTTTTTCATATTTTGTAAGAGTCCCTCAGTCTCCTTTTGGAGAACTTTGTCCCCACTCAAAAGTCCTTGCATTTCAGTGACATAGGCTTATGCCACACTTGGCCCAGAAAGGTACATGTGACCATGTGATGGGGTCAGGGCATCATATGATTGCTTTAGAGATCTGCCTGTGGCCAAATCGAGCCAATCAGCTCACTCCGAGTGAGTCACAGAACTGCAGTTTGAGTAGCTTGAAAAGGAGATGAGTTTCCTTTTACTAGAGTTGAGCTTGGAATGATATGAGTCTGGGTTACTGGAAAATTCAATACATTAGGGAGGAATCCATAAGAGAATATCACCCACCTGTTCATGTGCCACCCAAGAGAGAGCACAGGATGGGAAGGAGGGGACGGAGGAGAGGAAGGAAGAGCTGGTGTCCTCGGGTGCCCTCCAGGAAAGCTGGGGTGATGTCAGGATAGAAATGTGAATACAACTATTACACTGAGAAGATATAGTAGGCGATCTCAAAAGATACATATTGGAAAGAGCAAGATTATCCTATGGGGTCCAGGTAACTTGCAGGGGCCCTATAATTTCAACATCTTAAGGCTTCCTCTCAAGTCATGATTATATCTATATCATGACGTGTGTGTGTGTGTGTGTGTGTGTGTGTGTGTGTGTTTCTGTGTGTGTAAATGTTAAGTATATATATGCATTGAGTAGACCTATTTGAATTTTTTTTGGTCAGATTTTGAAGTATTTGCATATATATAATGAGAAATTGAAAAGATAGAACCCAAATCTATATAAGAAATTTATTTCCATTTTATATACAAATGATTATACTCACAGCCTGGAAGTAATTTTAGACAATATTTTCAGTATATTTGCATTTTATTGTTGGTGGTGGTGGATTTTGCTCATTTGTTTTATTTTTCTAGTACTTGGGATTGAACCCAGGGGCATTCTACCTCTAAGCTATACCTTCAGCCTGATTTTATTTTTTATTTGGAAATAGGGTCTTGCAAAGTTGTTGAGGCTGGCCTTCAACCTGTGATCCTCCTGTCTCAACCTCCCAAGTGCTGGGATTACCGGCATGTGCCACCACCCCGGGCCATATACCTGGGCTGTGACTGCCATCTGTCACCTGAGGTCATGTGTGACATTTTCCACTTGTCTTTATATTGGCACTCAAAATCTTTTGGATTTGGAAGAATTTTGGATTTCAAGTTTTTGGATTAGGGCTGCTCAATGAATGTGCGCATGTTCACATACATACGTCCGCACACATGACTGTGTATTTGTCCTACAGAAGTGCTGTTTACTTTCAAAATGATACAAGCTTTTAAATTAGGCGCCTCAAACTCAGGTCCTATGGAGCCAGGCAGGGGACATCAGTGAGGGGAGCACGGATGCTACTGGGAGCGAGCTGCAGGAGTAGAAGAGTAAGGTCTTGCTGGTGCTGACGGGACAGCTCAGCTCTTCTCCAGCCAGTTGACTCCCTGGGCACCATGGGCGGTGCTACCAGTGGGCCCCATCTGAAGAGAAGCTGGGAATACACACTGCAATGTGTGTGTGTGTGTGTGTGTGTGTGTGTGTGTGTAGGGGTTCAACCCAGGGGCATTCTACCTCTGAGCTATACCCAGCTCTTGTTTTTGTTGTTGTTTGTTTGTTTTAATTTTGAAATGGGATATCACTAAATTTTTCAGGCTGGCCTTGAACCGTGATCCTCCAGTCTCAGCCTCCCAAGCACTGAGATTACAGTTGTGTGTCACTGAGTGAGATCTGCTACCTTTCTAAACAATTGAAGGGTCAGACAAAAGTAGCAGCCAATCATCTGTCTGAGGGGTTAGGGCAGGGCCTTTTGGTGCCCATTTTTAAATTAAGACATCATAATAATAAAAGCAGGACCCCCACAGGTCCACTAAATGGGACTCCTCTAATTAAAGAAACAAAAGCAGTTCTGCCTTCTGAAGAAGTACTGTGCCTTTTCATTCGATTTGTTATTTTTAAGAATCCTGTTGCTTGATCTCCAGGTGTAGCCGAGCTTGCTTTTCCTCCCAGACCTCTGGCAGCTGATGTGTGAGGTGAAGAGAAAAGCTGGAGGAAGCATCTGGTCCCAGAAGCCAAAGGGAAGGTGGTGCATATTTACCAGCATGAGGCCGTCCACAGACAGCAAATAGAGCCATGGGGAAAACCTCCAACACCCACCTGTTCACAGCTGCATTTCCCAGGGCACTTAATTCAATCAGAAGCTGTAAGTTTTAGTAGCATTTTTACAACCAATTAACCAGGCAGGAAACAAAACATCTGACTAGGTGCCTTCCTCCCTGCTTCTAAGGAGACAGTGGCCTAGAAAGTCAGCCACTTGGAACTCTCCATAGGAGAGAAGATACCCTCAACCCAACACAAGCAAGTCTATCCCTTCCTTTGTTGAATGGAAGGAGGTGAGTTTGTGCAGGACTCATTAGCATGAGAACCCCTCTGGTTGTCATCCAGGGCCCTCCCTCCCCATTTTGCTAAGCAGGAGCCAGGCACTCGGCTGTACAGGGATCCATCTTTCCAACAAATTCCTACCCCTAGCTAATAGTCAGGGCCTATCAATAACCCCTTTCCACAGATGAATTAGTGAGGCCAGAGAACCTGGCAAAAGAGCCCAAGGTCCCCAGCAGAGAAGACCCAGGATCTAGACCAGGATAGAATTCCTAACAGAGAGAAAAATCTTAATACAGACCTCACTGCTGATCCCTGGCCTGAGTCGAAAGTGAAACTAGGTGATAAGGAGGAGCTTCTGGTATCTCGGAGAGAAAACAGGTATTCAAACTTTTTGCTAAGTTCTATTCACCATCATTCTTCACTAAGTCAACAGGAATTGTAAAAGGCTGTACTTTAAAAAAATAAAAATAAACTATGCTTCAGTTTTTTTTAAAACAAACTTATAACTTTTCTTTAATGGATCTTCCCCAGAAATCTTGAAGAATGTGCAAAGTGGGATGAAGTTGGCCCCATTTGATGGATGAAGCTGGTGGAGCTCCAAGACCTCAAGTGGTACGGCCACAGTCACCAGCTGATTAGTGGCTCTGGAGTGACCTGGCTCTAGTTCCCTCCCATCCTACACATCTCCCTTAAATGACATCTCCCCCAGGGTACCACCTGCATCCTACCTCCGTGGTCCCCGTGTCAGGCCCCATCACTGTCTTTCTTACCCAGAACCTATCTTAGTGCTTGGCTTCTGGCAGTCAGATGTTTACTGAATGAATGAGTTAAGGGAAGGAAAGCCAGATGGATTCCCAGCTTTCCAAATCTTCTAGCTTTTAATAGTGACTAAGCAAACAGCACTTGATCCCTTGTACTTCTGGTCAATTCCCCTGTGGAGTAGCAAGTGAAAAATAAGTCCTGCCCCAAGGACATTTAAGGACCCCCTGCTGAAAGAGGCCAAAGTGGGGCATCCCTCGCCCCCAGTCACACACTTGTCCTTCAATGTCTTCCAGTTGACTTAGGCTGGATTCTTACATATAGTGGAAAGACCCACACAACGTAGCGAGATAAATAAAATAGTTGTAAATGGATCATATTTCCATTTAAAAGTGTTCAGTGTCAGCTGAGTGTAGAGGCACACGCTTCTAATCCCAGCATTTGGGAGGCTGAGACCAGAGGATCCAGGTTCATAGCCAGCCTCAGCTTCCTACTGAGGCACTCTGCAACTTAGTGAGACCCTGTTTCAAAATAAAGAATAAAAAATAGGGCTGGGGATGTAGCTCAGAGGTAGAATGCCCCTGAGTTCAATTCCTAGTACTGAAAAAAAAAAGTGCCAGTGTCTTCAAAGTTAAATAGAGAAGCCACAGGTGGTTACAGAAAACTACAATAGACTACCTAGTATAAATATAAAAAACTACAAAACATACTAATCCTTGAGTTCTCTCCTCTCCCTCTGGGGCTCTCCTCTGATGACTACCATGAGTAAGGAAGAGGCCACTGAGAGGACCTAACGCAATCCTCCCTCCCCAGTTTAAGCCCAGAGGCCTGGTAAGAGAGCACTGTGGTCCTCCATGGCACAGGATTATAATTTCCATACTTTGGAGGCTGAGCTAGGAAGATCACAGGTTAGGGACTGGTGTCAGAAATTTAATGAGACCCTCAGCAACTTAGCAAAACCCACCCTGATTCAAAATTAAAAAAATAAAATAAAAAGGGCTAGTGGTGTAGTTCAGAGGTAGAATGCCTCTCTGTGTAAGCCCCAATGAGACAGAGAGAGAACTGCATCTAACTGAACCCTATGGCACAAGTCCCTCCCAACCAGTCTACATTCAGTACCCATCTCCCAGAACTCTTAGAGTGCTTTGAATGCTATTTTTAATAAAGAAGACTCTTCCCTTACAAACGGTGCTGACAAATTGTTCTCAAAATGAACAGCCTGGGAAAAATGGGGTTTCATGCATTTTTTCCCTTGAACTATGAGATCAAGTTTGCATGCACATGCACATGATTCCTTGCCAAGATGGCTCAGAATTCCAATTTCCTCCTGCTCATGGGTGAATTTTTTTCTTTGCAAGATTGCATCAAAGTGGCCCAGCTGAATACTTTACCAAAGCTTTAGGCTTTAGAAAAATAGCAAGGAGTAAAAGCACAGCTCAGGTTTACCAAGTGGTTACTACGTGTCAAGCACTGTGCTTAGGGCATACTTTATTTTAATCCTTGTAGCAACCGTACACTCCCCCACTCATTCATCCACCCTCCGCCCCTGCCCCAGTCCTCTAGGTCAAAAACAGCTGAATCATAGATAGCTTAAGAAACTTGCCTACCCAGAGACAGCTCGTGGCAGGTGCAGACAGCATCTGAATGCACAGTCTCACTGGGCGCTAAGAACAGGAATGGAGCTCCCTGAGAACCTAGGTTCTCTTTGCCGCCAGAAGGTAGAGCAGGCCCCACCCACTGGTTCCATATTTCTCTCAGTCCTTAGACACCACAGAGTAAAAATCAATGCACATGTCTCTCTGTATTTAACACACACAAAAAAATAAAACATAAAGACTCCTTCTATCCCTGAAGCACTCACCCCTTTCCTTCCTGATTTGTACCAAATCCCTCACCTGCCACCTTCTCTCTCTCTCTCTCTCTCTCTCTCTCTCTCTCTCTCTCTCTCACCTTCTTTCTCCCACACTCTGCCTTGATGTTTATGCTGCAGTCTCTCTGGGCCCCTGCTTCACTCTGTCAGCACCCTCTCTGCTGTAGCAACTCTGTAAAGTGGTGCAAGCTCTGGCTCTCCCTACCAGCCTATGGTCTCTTTGTCTCTTCCATCCCTTCTCACCTGACCAAGGAATCATCAATCAAATATCGCACGCACCACTAGATGTGGTGGTGCACACCTGTAATCCTAGTTCTTGAGAGGTTGAGACAGGAGGATCCAGGTTCGAGGCCAGCCTCGGCAACTTAGTGAGACTCTCAGCACTCAGCAACTTAACAAGACACTGTTTGATACACACACACACACACACACACACACACACACACACATATGTATAATTTGAAATGGATGGACCTGGAGAACATTATATTAAGTGAGATTAGCCAGTCACAGAAAGTGAAGGATCATGTGTTTTCTCTCATATGCAGAAGCTAGAGAGTAATCAGGATACCAGAGGGACTCAGACAATGGAGGAGAAACTCCAGTAGAGCCAGGGAGGTGGTCTAAGGGAAGGGGAGGGGGAGAAGGAGAATCAATGAAGGAATCACCTCCATTGATACTATATACATAAGTGAGAATACCAATGCCAATCTCAATATCCTGTATGGGGGAGGGGGGAATGGAGAAGGAGCCGGGGGAAAGCCCACCAAGTGCTGTGTGCATGTATGTCACCATCACTGGGAACTGCATTACGATGGGAGACTATAATACACAAATAAAAGATAAAAAATAGAAGTAAAATAAAATGGGGCTGGGATGTCTATCTCAGAGGTAGAACGCCCCTGGGTTCAATCCCTAGTACCAAGTACATATCACTCATACATCCTAGGACACCACCTTCATTTTCCCAAATAAATATTCCCTCTTTCTTCTGTGCATCCACCACAATTATAATGCTGAAAAAAAATCCAAACCCGATATCTCTGTTGCCCCTAAAAACCAAGTTCCCATGCATTCACCATGCCATCAGTTATCACCAAAGTCCTGATCACCAACATTTTACCAACACTCATGGTAGATTCAGATTGCTAGTATTAATTGATGGACTAGAATCCCATACCAGGCTATTTTTATACTCCTTTAATTGTTCACATTTCTTCTCTCAGGAACTGAACAGAAAAGCAAACATAAGTGCTTTCATAGCTCAAATAAGACAGACCCTTCACCAATAGCCTCATGATAGAGTTGGGTAGCAGTTTTCTACACAACACACAGAGAGAAGGGGGGAAATTCAGTTGCTTTTTGCTAGAAAAGCTTTATAAGTTGCTTCTTGGTCTCACCTACTGGAAGGGTCACTGCCTTAGCTGGGATTGTGACAAGCTTCTCCGGAATTAGAGTACTTTATTATCACATTAGTACTGGGAAAAGTCACATAATTAACAGAATTTATCCTCATTTACTCTGTAAAAGCACTAATATTCCATCTCTCTGCCTCTGTTTAATTACTTCCCTTAACACAACTTTTTTTTTTCTTTTTCTTTTTTTGAGTTGACTCTTCATGGGCTCGTCTACAGAAATGTGTTAAAACTTTTTTTTTTTTCCCTCTCCTTCCACTGTGTCGAAGTTGCTCAACTTTATTCATTTGAATAAGCACAAAAGGTGCACGAGGGTCTGTCATAGTTCACACAATGCCTTTGAATTAGCAGCTGTGACAGTGGTATGCTTTTGCTGGAGAGCCTCTGTTCAGAGTCAGTGATGACAGCCACCAGAATTGCTGTTAATTGTAATACGACACTGGCATTCCACTGGCTGTATCTAGTGGTAAACTAGCTTAGTTCAGGTGCCCAAGAAGTGCAGAAGCTGAGATGCTGCAATGCCAAGAGACCCGCCTGACACACTATTATGGTCAGATATAGAATGTTGCCCCCTGAAGAGCTCATGTATTGATGTTCAGAGTTGATGCAATTAAGTCATGAGGGCTATAATCTCATCAGTAGGAGAAATCCACTGTAATGGATTTACTGGATGGTAACCTAGGCAGGCGAAGTATAGCTGGAGAAGGTGGGCCCCTGAGAGTGTGGTCTTAAGGACTGTGCTTTTGTCTTTGAATCACCTTGCTTGCTTGCATGTTTGCTTGCTTGCATGCTTGCTTGCATGCTTGCTTGCTTCCAGCCTTCATGATGTGAAAGAAGAGCCCTTGCTCTTTCCCTCTCTCTGCTTCCTGCCACCATTTCCTGAGATCCGAAGACTCTGGCCTCACATGGAGTGAATCCCAAATCTCCAAAAACCTGAGCAAATAAATCTTCCTTCCTCTAAGTTGTGTGGTCAGTTGTATCAGATCAGAGCAGTGAGAATGTTGACTGAGATACACAAGCTTCTCAGGCTGCTGGAGATGTTTCTTCATACCTGTTTGCACAGGAGGAATGGCACGAGTGCGCGTGCACACACACACACACACACCTGCATCAAAACAAAACCACCCTTATACAACATAGTCATCAGTTGTTGGCCAATCCTGAAGGCCTTGTGTTTGTTCTTTCTTTTTCGTAAGACTGCTTTTTGTCTTTTAGGCAGCAAAATATAAAGGTGGAAAATAAAGGGCTTAAATGACAACTAGCAGATGATTCATTTCTTCTGAAATACAGATTTTATTTTTCCTAAAAGCATGCCTCTGTGTTCCATATTGCAACAGCCCACTGTGTAGTCAGGAAGAGAGGGACTCAGAACAAAGGACAGCGGGGTCTTTGGCTTAAAGAGACCTTTCGGTCTTGAGGTAGCTGGTTCAGTTCTAAGGGAAGGCAAACCCTCTTGAGGAGGCCAGCAGTGGGGCAGGGGTGGTGACAATGAGGCCACAGATAACATGGGTAGCTGTCCTGGTTCCTAAGACCCTGAGCTTCAGGAAAGGGCAGTTTTCAGGCAGTTTTCTCCTGTCGGGGACACACAGTTGGCCTCAGAACCATTTGCACAATCACCATTCCTCTTGTTTTTCTATCAATGGAAGAATCAGCCCCACTCTGTTTTCACCACAAGAGAGGCGTTTCAACTGTGATGTGAAGAAGGAGCAGATGTCCATTTCATCCGAGGGACATATGGCATACTGCATTGGTCTTTGTTCCCACTTAGCGTGACCCACAGGCCTTCATTTATTTGTGTGGTTCATGTTCGACGGAACACGAGCACCTTCTCCAACCTCCAAGTTTTACCTCCATTGTTCTTTTTGCCTATGATGCTTTTCTCCTCTCTTGAAGTCCTTCTGTCCTTCCAGGTCTGGTTAAAATTTCATCGGACTTCTCAGATTTTTCTAAGGTGTTCAGGGCCTTTGGGGATCTTTCTTATGATACTAACCAAGGTCATTGTGCAATTCGGGTCTCTGTGCATGAATCAGATTGCTTCACTTGGCTGTGAATATCTGGAGAGATTATGGGGGCCGAGGTTCTGTCTAACTTCAGTGACTACATTTGGGGTCACTCCTGGCTAAAACTGACCAATTCGCTTTTTCTTCCAAAGCTACCCTTTTATTTAACCTCTAATCAAACACCTCATTATTCTCTGACAGTTTAACACTTCCCACCTCTAAGCCTATGCCTATGGTTCCCTCTGCCTGAAACATCAACTGTGTCTACTAGAAGGAAATCAAGTCCATTCTTCAAGACCAACTCCAAAGCCACCTTGATCCCATTGATCAAAACAGCGCTCTCCAATTCCCAATTTTTTTATACCTCAGTGGTCTCTTCCTACCTTATAATTGCTTATCTGCATTTCCATTTCTTACTTGGCCAACTCGATTGTAAGCATCTAAGTGGTGTGAACATATTTTATACAATCCTGTTTCCTCCACAGTGTTTAATAGAATCTTATTTGTTCATCACTTTTTGGTGAATGGATGGACATCGAATATTTTATTTTGACATATCCCGAGAGATAAGGCAAATATTAATGAATAAACTCCTATGGGGCTGCCAGTAAGTTTTATCTGCTGCTACTACTAATTAGGAAATCATCATGATTGCTTTTATTCCTGTTCTTCTTCATAGAGGTACTATTATTTGAGTGGTAGCAAGATAATTGTTAAGCACTTTACTAACATTATCTCATCTAATCCTCATAGCAACACTAAAATGGCACCTACTAAGATAAACCCTATTCATAATCCATTTATCTGAGGCCATAAACCTAGTACATGAGGAATCCTGGATTCAAATCCAGGTCTACCAGCGCCCAAACCCAGCTCATCGTGACTCAAAGGGTATTCTGAATGTTTGTGAAAGGTGCCTTTTCTCCTTTCCCTCTTCTTACTCTACTCAACTTGACTCTCAGACACAGGAATTCAGGTCTGGAGTATAAAAGTGGCCCCATTCAGAGCTGGAAACAACCCACTCTGGTGAAGAAAGGAGCCACGTGAATAATGTCTCTCTCCATCGGGGCATGGCACCACTAGTTGCCATCAGGGCACAGTACAACTGGATGTGACTGGGTCCTCTTCAACTTAGAAAACTCTCTCAGCCTTTGGACTCCCCCACTGCCTGCCCTTCCTCAATCCACATGATCAGCTTGGACTTTAAAGGGGTTGTTACTTAAAGCTTTGCAAGGTAAACAAGAGCCATTTCTGATGGCCTCCTCTCTCCTGCAGTCCCCGCCCCTGGGCACCCTGTGTCTCCCTGGTGTATGTGCACCTCATGCATAGCATCCCCTTTACATTCATCCCCAATGTCCTGCACGGAGGTGAACTCAGAGCCTGTCGCCGCCAGCTGCTCCGTCATGTCAGTGCCACAAGCAAGACACATATTCCAGAGCCGGGGGGATTAACCTCCAAGATGACTCTCAGTTTTCGTTTTAGCCTCCCTAAATCCTCAACAAAAACTTTAACAGCCAGATCTGATTTAGGACCGTAACTGTAAATCTCCTCTCTTCTCGAGCACTCACTAAAGGGATGAGCAGAATCAATTCAGACCTTTCCTCCCCACTTGTGCCCCTTATTCCCTGGTGGTTTCAAGGTGATGGGCAAGAACTTTTGTCATCATGAGCCTCACTCAAGGACAGGGAGGGAGGGAGGGAAGGAGAGAGAGAGAGAGAAAAAGAGAGAGAGAGAGAGAGAAGAGAAAGAAACTGGAAAGTGGAGAGAGACATTATTCACCTCTTCTATAACATGAAAAGCAGAGTCTAAAACATGGATGGGGATTTCTGCAAATATGTGAAACAAAGTCATTCATTTATAGCAGTGAAGCCAGCCTACTGGAATGTTTAAAACAACAGTAGGGGAACTTATACTCAGTTCTTAGAGCCTTGTTGATCAGCAACTGAGCCCTGTCATGAGAACACCACTCCTTTTCACTCAACTGAGGATCTGCAAGGGGATTTTCAAAAGTAAATAAATGGCTGCAAAGAACAAAAAAAGATCAGTCAAGAACTGAGTCTCTCAAGAACATCCCTGACAAAATAAACCCCATGTTTATGTACACTCCTGCAATTGGCCTGAGCCAGAAATCTTCCCTGCAACTTAAAACCGACAGCCCAGGAGTTGAGAGAAATGTCGGGAATTAGCTTAGTCAAATGCTGCCTTAAATAAATGCGCCTCTGCTGCCTAAGGAGATCTGAGGGCCAGAGCAGTTGAGTGTGACTGTCATGAATGCCACTTTTCTTTTTCGATGTATCACCTCATCTTTTCTTTGATTATATAGCACCCAAAATAGAGACACCTCTATGAAATCCCAATTGGTATATTTTTAAATTGTCTGGATTTTTCCTGATTATAAAGGTTGATTTATTATTTTCAAAAAAATATTTAAAGCCCCAAAGTAATAGATAAATTAAAAAACAAAACTGTATCCCATTTCTTCCCAGTCTTTTTGCATATACATGAATTTTATACCTGTGTACAGATTTTGTCATATATCTGTATGGCTGCAAAATTTATGCATATGTAAAAAGTAATCTTTAAAATGTGATTTTTTTTACCTTATGACATTCCATAATAGATAGCATATATTCAACCAATCTCCTATTGTTGATACTTTTCAGTTTTTGCTATTACAGACCGTAGTAATGAACACCCTTATATGTAAAATTTTATCTGCATATCTATGTATTTTCTTAAAATAGTTACCTACAACAAGAAATACTAGGTCAAAGTAACATACTGTTGGAGAGTATAAGATTGTTTAATCTGAAAATGTTGGCAGAGGTCAAGGGAATTTCAGATTCAGCCAAACTAGGTTGAGAAACTCCAACACGTGGCCCTGGTTGGGCCCTGGGGGACAGGGGTTTTAATAATTTCAGTTGCAGGAACATCCATGTTTATAAAAGACAAGACACAAACAAACAGCAAACCCACAGTGAAGCAAGTTGCATATTTTACATATCTGCAACTCCACCCCGTTTTCGCCTGCAGTTATCCAGTGGGTTGATATCACGACTGCGGAGTCATATTTTTGGGTTATATTTACCCTCAAATGAAAGCTGCCTATAAGAAGCCACCTATGTGCCACCAATGCTTGTCTCCCGGTGCTCCTCACAGGGTTGACAAGAAGACTCGATTGCAGTGAAGTGAGTTACACACTGCACACAGTCAGGGTTTCTGCCAGGCTCACACTACCACCAACATATCATACCCACGAGTGAGATGTGGGAAAGCTCATTTCAAAAGATCTCTCTGCTCAAAACTCAAGTGACTCATGGTTTTGCCTCAGAAACTGCATCCTGATAAAGTGAATTCCACATTATGAACTTAGGTTTTAAAGAAAATTCAAACCAAGGGATCTACAACATGGTTCTTGTCATTTTCTTACAACTATACTTGGAAATTAACCCCAAAAACCATCCTATCAGGAGCAGAAGACTTCTATTAGACTAAGATTCTCATATAATTGAATTCCAGAGACCTTGACTTTGATTCCTGAAAATACTTTGCTTTCCTGAGATATCCACTTCCCATAGAACTGCTACTGCCTTGAATTTGGATGTGACCTCTTCTCTCTGTCTCATGCAAAAAGGCCACCTTTGTTATTTGGTCCCAAACACCCCAGTTGGCTAAATCTCTTCTCCTCTACCCCATGTCTTTTATGTTTCTTTATGCAACATTATTTGATATTTCCTAAACTCTCTGAGCTCTTTAGGCTCTCAAGTGCTCTACCACTTGACATGGACGCCCAACTCTGCCAGGTCTAAAAGGATCCTTGATATTTCAAGAATTATCACAACTATCACCTCTTCTTCTGAGAAGCCTTCCCAAATTCCACTAGGCAGATATGGATTATCCCACGTCCTGGTTCCTCTGGCACACACCCCCAGAGCCACGTCCATCCCATAATCTGGGAGCCTCTAGTTATATCCTGGTCTCTCAACTAGACAGCAAGATCCTCCAAGATAGGAACCATGCCTTTTCATCTCTGTATCCCCAGAACCTGAAGTATAGCTTATGAATATCTGCTTGATTCTGAAAAGGACAAATGACTAAATGCTACCTGTAACTGAGAAATACTTGAGGCTCCAAAACAAAGTAAACAAGAGCCCCAGGACCAGAAGGTTCTGGCTCTGAGCTGCGGGTATAGAACCTGGTGGCTGACTGAAAGAACCACAAGATGGAATGTTTGCAAAACTAAACTGTACTAATGAAAAGCACATATGACTTTGCACTATGTGGTCATCGGTTTTGCTTTTTGTTTGTTTGTTTATTTGTTTGTTTTTTACTTTGTAAAATGGGGAATATAACCCATAGCAATAAATACAAGATCTGAACAGCCTCATAAATATAATCTCAACTTTTCCTTTCATGCATTGTAAACATATTTTTCATAAATGATGCCAAGTTTTGTGCAAATATATCCAGAGTTACAGATGGGACAAATGAAACCCAACTCAGGGGTGGTCTTGGATATGAAGAGTCATGGCTTCTAAACCAACCAAGGGCTGGCACTGAGGTCTTCTAAAATTCCAAGCACTCTCTTAGATGCGATGGGAACTACTATGACAATGAGATGCTCAGAGGCTCAACAGATAAGCAAGAAATATAGGAGTTATGTAATGTAGCCTCCCACCCAATGAAGGGATCCCCTCCCCAACGTCTCTGACAAATGGTCACTCTATCCTGTCCTGGACAGCCTAGTGGGAAGAAAGACAAAACACAAGTTGAAAAAACTCACAAGTAATCGAGATGATGCCAGGTGCTGGTTAAAGCTATTGGAAGACAGGTGAAAGTGATTATTGCTGAGGAGGGGGGGACCAAGAAGAGGCAGATGATGAGGAGGAGGAGACAGAAGCGGGGAGAGGAGAGGACTTTAAAGTGGGAAGTTGTGGAAGATTTTGCAAATCTAGATCTCCGAAATAATATCCGGACTGAGGCCAGAACAAGGGGAAGCCAGCCATGGCAAAATTCAGAAGAGCATTCCAGCTAGTGCAAAGGCAGGTGTGGCCAGCTCATAGCAAGCAAGGAGGAACATGCTATGTAAGAAGTCCCAGGGAAAGCCAAGTCCTCCTGGCCAAGGCAGAAAGCAGCCCTTCGTGGGGAGGCAGACCTTCCCATCCCAGCTGGATGGCTCTGCTAGGAAGCTCCCTCTTCTTAAGAACTGAATGTTGCTCTTCTTTCATTTGCTTTCAGAAAAGCTAGTGGTAAGCCTGGATCCAGAGAGCTGAACACTCTCTTTTTCCCACAGACAATCCGCAAATGCTGTGAAAGTGGTCAGATTCCCTTGACAGGCCTCTCTGAAGCACATTCTTCTACTACTCAGGACCAGATCCTCAGTCCCTTCCCCATCCTTTTTCAAATCCGCTCTAGTTAGACAACAGCCCTCCTGAACTATGCCAGAACTGAGCAAACCTCACAATGTTACATGTAGTAGAGTATGTTGGTTAGGTGAGGAAGTTGATCAAACCCATCACCAACTATGCGACCTTAAGCAAGTCACTCTCTAAGCCTCTAGGAAATAGGAATTCTGATGCCTACCTGGGAGGATTCTTGTGAGGATTAAATAAGAGGACATGCATAAAATCCAAAAAGTTATGGATGGTATAATCTGCATTTGTTCAAATACAAGTTAGAGCTTTACTTGTGTTGTGTTTGCAAGAGTGAGGTATAGGGAATGGGTTAGGCATCAGCAGTCATGTAAATGTATACTGAAGCCGGGCGTGGTGGCGCACGCTTGTAATCCCAGCATTTGAGAGGCTGAGACCGGAGGATCCGGGTTCGCGGCCAACCTCAGCTACCTAGTGAGGCACTCCGCAACTTAGTGAGACTCGGTTTCAAAATAAAGAATAAAAAATAGGTCTGGGGGTATAGCTTGGAGGTAGAATGCCCCTGAGTTCAATCCCCAGTACCACAAAAAAAAAAAAAAAATGTATACTGAACCTCTTTTCCCTTAGGCCCTTTGCATATACTACAATAACCTTAAACCGATCACAATAACAGAGAAAGGGCAATAAAGAAGTCAACCATGACACTGGGAATATCCAGGCTCCAGTTACTGTAGGGAACAGAAGTACACTCCTATCACTCAGATACTACACACACTGAAGCCGTGGTGATGGTCGTCTTGGAAGGAGGCAAGAGAAGGGCATCCGTCTTTTCCATCCTCACTCTACTAAATACATCAGTCCTCAACAAGCACTGCTAAGAGTGAAGGAAGAGGGGCATCCATTAGCAGTCTCCCTTGGCGTCTAGCATCACCTATGCTGGTCGACTCCACACAATGTTAGATCTCAAAACGATCCAAACGAAACACATCCCGAGTGGAGAAACAGATGCTCAGAAAGGTAAGGGGCCACGGCCACGGTCATGGAGCTAACTTGGAGCAACAACGCCGAATCTCTTAATTTCTTTCCAGAAAACTACCATCCTGAATGAAGGAGCTTCTGGTCTGAGTCCCTCCGGCCACAGGCCCTCGTTCTCCTTGGAAGTCTTCTTGCAGAAATGTCCTCCAAGCTAAGGGAGAATCGGGTATCCCCATTTCCATCGCTGGTCTCCCTAACTCATCTGAACTCAAAGCTCCAGGGGCGAAGAAAGTCAAGGCTGGCATCGCCAAAGCTACATAAATCTCTCACCTAAGGAACATCATCATTTTTCTCTGTCACAACCCTTCCAGCCTAATATTTGACAGCTCCGATCGGGTACTGTCCAAACATTTATTAAAACATTTTAAATGATGAATATATCCAATTATTACTATTAATGCAGCTAATACTGACTAATGAGGGGGAAACGCAGGAGCCGGTGTCCCGCAATTCATTACCCCTGCCTTGTCAACAATTCAAAGCCCGAAACCTAATCATCCATACCGGGCCCTGTTATATTTCACACGTCACTTTTAATAAGTCACTCAGTGCCTATAAATTAATGTAACATGTCGGCGTTTATGAGTACGGCTTTGTCGCTGTTAACAAATGATGTTCTGGCCCGGTCTACAACAGCTAGGCAGTGACGAATGATGGAAGATGATTTCTTTCCAAACTATAAACTATACGCTGGGGACTCCGTAATACGTATATATACATAGCCACATATTATATACATCTAAGCACACACAGACATACACAGACTAACACAGCACACGAACACACACACACACACATACACAGGCACAAATGTGAAATAAATATGATGCATAATTTGTAGCAAAGAGCTGTGTACCCTCTTCTCCAAAAGATTTAACACATAGCCCTGGGAATCCATCAGTCCCATAAATGTGGTCAATGTCAATTTCAGATTCATTGTGAGTTCTGGTATATTGCTCCTGGCCAGGTTTCAAGCCAACCTGACATCCCAACTAATGATGGCGGTTCAGTGGTATTGAAGAGGATGGGAGGGCCCACGTGACGGCTCCAAAACACCAGGAGTTAGGGCCTGAGGTTTTAGGGCAAATTGATGGTCATTGGGTGTTGGCGTGGAAGACGGTGCTTAGTTGCCTCCAAACAGACCTGAATAATTTATATCTCCTTTTAAGCCATGACTTCATTGTTTGCAAAAATCATTTGTGTGTAATTTGGGTGTAACTTGACCCCTCTATTTTCACGTAAGGTAACTCGATGTTCAAGAAGGGCGATGATGCTTCTTTAACTGGTGTCCCTTTTGTTCCTTTGCTGATGTCAGAGACAGCCCTGGCACCGAGGACAGATCTTCACACACCTGGATGGAGCTCCTTACACAGTGACAAGGCTCCAGAGGCAAGATGACCGGGTATTCCTCAGGGATCAGTTTACATACAAGGTGACAGCTTTGGGGGCTGAGTTCTTGGCATAAACAACAATTCTTTCCACCTGCCTAGGTTTCAGCAAAACCATTAACTCCCTATTATTATTATTTTTTTTTTTTGGAGTCTACAAAGACTCCATATGGTTAAATTTTTTTATTATTATTTTCTTTCTCTGTGCCATCCTCTCTTAACTTGAGACCTAATTATTATAGTAGACATAAAAATAATTTTAAGGTAAAAAAAACCCCCATAGCTAGAGAGTGTGGAGCAAATCCTACAGGATCCCTATTATGCCTCCCCTTCATCAGGATTTTAGCCATTAAGATCTCAGATCCCCACTCTCACTTATTTTTTTCTACTTGTCCACAACATCACTAGCTGATGATACAAACCTTTATTTAAATGTCAAAAATTTTCCCCCTCTAAAGATTATATGTCTACACCTGGGAATTCCTTATGTAGTCCCCCTCCCCCAACAAGGATTTAGCTCAAATATAATGGCCAAGATTCAAACCAGAATTGCCCAAGAATAAGCAGCAACAATGACATGGCTCCTAAAAATCTTTAGCTATACTTCCCATTCTACCATTACATCACTATTGATAAGTAATAGCCTCAATATTTAAAAGTTGAAGCACAGATTCGTGTTTTGTAAGACCAGAGTTGATGGTTTCATTGTCTGTGTGTGTGCGTATGTGTGGGCACGCGCGCACACATGGGCACACATGTATGGATGAGAGATTACTTCTTCCAATCTATGTGTTTAAAACATTAGAGAAATGTGCTACTTCATTTCCTTAAAAAATATCACTCAAGAGCTGGGTGTGGTGGCACACGCTTGTAATCCCAGTACTTGGGAGGCTGCAACAGGAGGACCCGGGTTTGAGACCAGCCTCAGCTACTTAATGAGGCCCTCTGCAACTTAATGAGACCCTGTTTCTAAATAAAGAATAAAAAATAGGACTGGTGGTGTAGCTCAGAGGTAAAATGCCCCTAGGTTCAATCCCCAGTACCGAAAATATATATATATATATGTATAAATGTATGTATATGTATGTATAAATATGTATATATGTATGTATGTATATATATATATACATATATATATATATCACTCAAAATTTTTCCTTAAAAATGTCACTCAAAATTTTAAGGGGGACTAAGGTAGCAAGGGCTGCAGACATGTTCTTATTACATGTTGAGGAGAAAACTATTTGTGTTGCACTTGGGTAGGCAAGGAACCTATTGCCCAATTTGTTTTCCTGGGGTCTGTGAATGTCTAGTTCAAGTGCTGACACCCTCCCCACCCCCTAAGAGATCAGAGAGAAATGCACAGTGATGCAAGCGTGTTGCTCTTTCTGCCATTTGAACGTTGAGCAATGCCTGACGCTCAAGAAGACGGTTTGGAAGCACAGTCTGGAATTGCGCACTGCTCAGCCATGTGCATGGCGCAACTGGAAGGACCAGGGGTCCAATCTGTTTGGAGACAACTTGGTGCCCCCCTCTTCTGGGTATTGGCATGGCACGGAAGGCCAGGAAGAGTCTGGAAATGCCGCGCAGCAGGCAAGAGTCATGGCAGCACCTTGTTGGGGGCAGAGGGCTGGGAACGGCCTAAGCAAAAGTCCAGATGATTTCAACATGGTGGGTGTTGAAACCATTAGCTTGTAACCTACTCTCAACAGGGTTCAACGTGACTTCATAAAACCAACTAGAGACTGAAGGTTTCATGCTCCCTCCACAAAGAAGGAGCAGGAAAGAAGTGTGTGTGTGTGTGTGTGTGTGTGTGTGTGTGTGTGTGTGTGTGTGTGTGTGTGTCTGTGCGTGGAACAAGACGCAGAAGCTGTCCTCTCTGGTTGCTCTATAAAGATATCAACCCAGGAGGAGACAGCTGAAAAGAGCTTTTCCCAGCAGAGAGGGCTTCACAAGAAGCAGGGAAAGCCTGCTGGGAATAAGATCAATTTGCATAACAATGTGCTGTTGCTTATCCTGCAGGACCCAAAGGAGCTGCAAACCCTTGGAGACAACCCTACTACTTTCAGCCCAGCCCACCTTAGAGAGAAGCACTGTAGTTCCTTTTGTGGGGGCAGAGGGGAAAGGATCCCCCATTTGGGCATAATTTTATCACACGAAATCATGGAGGCCCTCACACCTCCTCTTCTCCAAAGCATTTCCTTTTGCTATGTTGGTAGTAGTCTCCCCCTGCGCCCATGCCTAACATTGGCACAGGTTCTTAACTCTCTCTCTCTCTCCCTCTCCCCTCCCCTCCCCTCCCCTCCCCTCCCCTCCCCTTCTCTCTCTCTCTCTCTCTCTCTCTCT